>NDXB01005480.1:80381-114645 GCA_002631895.1 Agapornis roseicollis | reverse complement strand
TTTTTTCCTTTTTGTTTTTTTTTCTTTACAGTTGTTTTTTTTTTTTTTTGTTTTTTTTTTTTTTTTTCTCTTGGCTTCCTTGGCATTTATATAGATAGGGTTTTTCCCATGGAAATTTCTGCTTCCTGATCAGACCAAGGAAGGAGGCATGCTAGAGTCAAACAAGAATTGAAACCAAAGAGGTACTTTAGGTCCTTTCTGTTGTTGACGGCTTTAGTGAGAATCAGATCTTTCAACTTTTTCTGATGTCAAGAAGTCACCAAAATCTCTTCCAAAAGGACGTGCTGAGGTGGCCAGGTCACACACCACCTCATGCTCTGCACAGGCAGATCTTATTGCCTGCTCATCCTAGGGTGGCAACTGAATTCTGAAGTTATTTCAGTAAATCCTGATAGTTCATGGGATTTAAATACAGATCTGCAGGAACTAAACCTTGTGTAGATCACTTATCATAGCCTTGAACTCCTTGCAGCAGTTCCAACCTCTCTAAGAGATGGGACAGATGCCTGCAGGACCCCTCTGTGTGATTGAGTAACACTGGAGGATAAAGGTTTGTGAAGCCTTGTGAGAGCCTCTGACACAAGCTACGAGGGGAGTTGAAGGTATTATTGATACTATTAATCAAACCTAGCAAAAGCAGATGCTGGTTTCTGTTAACCAGGGAAGGTGTTTCTTTTATAATCACCCATCCCTTTCAGCCTGCTATCTTTCTGCTGATGGCCAGAGGAGACATTTCCATAGACAAGCATCTCTGTTTTGTCCTTTCTTCTTGTTTCATCTGATCACCAAGCTCTGTTCCTTCTGTGAGCCAGTACCACACTGCAGGCATTGGCCTGTCTCTTGCCCTCAGAATGTTCACTATATTGCTGCAACCAAAACTCACGCTAGCCAAATAATCCTGATGACACAGTTTGTGGTCACACAAACTGTGGTTCATGCCCTTCCTTATATGACGAAGAGAAAAAACCCAAAAGCCCTCTACAATGACGTCAGACATTGTTGATTTAATTAGGTTTTGGTAAATACGTTCTTCAACAAAGGCTCACGACAGCAAATTGTCTCTTCTTAAGCCTGTGCAAATAGCATAAGGATGCAAACACCAGACTGCAAACCATGCAAGTATGTAGTTCCTCATGACATCAAGTTTCCTTCTATAATCCAGTGTTTTCAGTGTTTGAAGGTTTTGCATTATTTAATAGGTGCTGCTGTGGTTTTTATCCCCAGGCTGATTATGCCACCAAGACTAGACAGGGAAGAAAAGAACAGAGATCTCAGCCACCAGCTTTACTTCCTTGTGCAGTTACTAAATGCTCCTTGCCTCAATTTATAGACATTTTGGGGTAAAACGTGGCTCTGTTAAAATCAGTGACAACTTTTCCACTGCATTTGGTCTGGCTGTAATTTCACTCCCCTTGCTTTACTCTTTGTCATTGCCTGCAGTGTGAAAAGCTTTGGTTAGGAGCTTACCAAAGCAAGAAAATCAGCCCAATTCTGGAAATACTATTGTTTACTTTAAAGCACATTTTGTTTCCATTTTGCTATAAACATAGATGAAGTGAAAATCTGCTGTTGTGTAGGGCCTGTCACTTCAACAGCAGTCCAGCAGAATTTCTCATGTGGTCTCTCCAGCCCATGGAAAATCATTCTGGGGATGCTGGGCTCAATGCTGCAAAGCATCACATCCTTTTGATGCCCCTGAAAATCAGTTGGAGCTTTGAGTTCCTCTGCCTTGGTCAGTAAAATATAAAGATGGAATAAATTATCACCTCTTCCTCAGAGCAGTCTAAAACTGTGCACCCTGCAGGGAAAGTCTTCAGAAAGCTGACACAGATTTGTGTTTTCAGCAATGTCCATTTAATTAGATTGCAGGGTCACACGCAGTGTGGAGAGTAGGAAAAGCAGACCTCTAGGAAAGCAAGAATGGAAAACGGATATAAGCCTCTCAGCTTGCTGGAAGGCTTTTGTAATACCTTCATCTCTTGTTTATCCAAATCAAAATGTACCTGACCTCTGGATAGGCAAAACAAACCAAGTCCTGCCTTTACCAGCAGGACCAGCACGTGTGCAGCAGGGCCCTGGTTTGGGTTCTGTACTGATGAAGCACTAGAAGAGCTGTTGGAGAGTTTTGGGAGAGCTAATGTGTGGCTTTAACCCATTTTGACACCCCCAGACCTGATTGGAGCCCCATGTTGGTGTCTCTGCCCCTAAGACCTATTTAAACATTGGAGAAAGACATGACTGTTTCACTGCACATTTCCTGGGTGTTTATTCCCAGGACACTATTTTGGAAAGGAGATTGCTTTTCACAGCCAGATCCTGCCTTAGTGCCCAAGACCTGGAATTGAGGAGCATGCACGCATTCAAAATGCTATGGAAATCTGACCTAGGCTGGAGTATTTTATTCTGATATTAAAGGAAAGACTCAATTTTAGTGTCATAAATTCAAACAGTGCAAAGAACAGTCCATAATCCTCAGTTTAGGGTTTTCTATGAAAAGTCATCCTGGTTTAAAACTAGCATCAGTGTAAGGAGACCTCATCCTGTTGGATACGTTTTCTCCTTGCTGCGCATACAGAAACACCGTGCTGAAAGGCACATACTCTAGGCTCTGTAGACATTTATATGAAAAGTTATTGTTTACAGATCTGTCAGAGATTTAGCTTTGATGATGTAACGTTGGCAAATGTCATATGTAACTTCCTTGACACTGTTTTTCTAACAAATGGCTCTTTTTCTCTGCCTGGACTAGAAAAAAAGAGTTTGAAAGGACTCTGAACCTTAAAGCCATTCAAGATTTGTTCAACATCTACCAGATTCGGTTTGATAAAATATCTGACCTCACACTACAAAACTTGCCTCCTGGAGAGTGCTGTTGTTGCCCCAGTGCTATTCCTTACATGAAAAAGCTCCATTTTATTAAATATTGTAAATGTGATTAAAACTAGAATTAGAAAATAATAATTTCTAACTAATAATAATTTCTAAAATAATAATTTCTAACTAGAGTTAGAAAATAATAATTTCTGTTGAGGGTCTCACAAGGTAACACACTGAGCTTTTTAGGAAGATCTCAGGTATGGTGGTTCAACAGGAAGGAAAAAATCTGCTAAAGAAGAGATAGAGGAGGAATTCAACCCTAAATTCCCAACATGCAACAAGAGCTGGAAAAATGGGGTGAATATAGGGGAAAACAAAGCAGAGAAGAAGCCAGGAGAGCAGGAAGAGAAACAACCCAAATTGACTGATCAAGAGGTTACTAGGGTTTGGCATCTCTTATTTTAGAAATAGAAGCAGGCCGTCCTATAATAATTTCTTACTTTAGCAATAGAGGAGCACACTGCATCCCAAGGAAGCGCCTCCAGCCTGCAGAATACCTCCCACAGTTACCCATCTGGTATCAATATGCTTTCCATGTTTTAGGAGCTTCCACAACCCAGCTGCTTCCAGCTGTGCAGGGGAAGGCAGGGGAATGGTACAGGTAATTTCAGCACCAACTTTGCCATCCCTTTGCTGGGACCACGCGCCATGGATGCTACTTTGCCCCAGGCCAAGGGCCTGCCACAGCCCGGAGAGGGGAAGCTGGGGAAAATGTGGGTGAGTAATGTAATAAAGATGTGTGTCATTAATGAAGGGCACACAGGATGAGTGTCTTTAACAACTTTATGAGGTTGCCTGCTGGATCTTGCCAAAGTGGGACCAGGCTTGTGGTGGAGGGAAACTCAGCCCTATGGCAACACTGCCCACAGAATGCAAACCAAGACCAGAAGTTCCTTGGGTTTGACCATCTGAGGCCTGTAAATGAACTCTTAACTTCCAAATATGCATTAATTTGACCTGCATTTAAACTGCCTTGCGCTAAGCAATCAAGGAGGAGCCCACAAACAATTTGGAGGCTGTTTTTCAGCATGCCAAGTCTGCAGGGGATGGCACTTCTCCATAGGCATTAGAAGCAGCCCACATGATGGTTTTGGGGAGAATGTGTAAATCAAAGCATGCCACATAGAGATGGTGGGGTCTTCAGTTTCAACCTGCATGGTCAGAGAGGCTCAGGCTTGGTTCATGAAGGACAGGGCTTGGATTTCTCCATAAGGAGCAATACAAGAGCTTGTTTGCTTTTTTTAATTAGATATGTGTGTGTGTGTGTGCATGTGTGTGTGTGTCAAAATAATCCTCCTAAAGGTTTGTAAGGGATTTAGGGATTTTAGGACCTGTCCACCCCCTGCGGACTCAGCTCAAAGCTGAAGTGCTGCAGATGGGAGCAGGAGGGTGTTGCTTGCATCCAGCATTTCCCTTCTTACCTGTGGAAAAGAGAATCTCATCAAACTCACCCCTTCATTTCTCTCTATAATAATAAAGGCTTCCTGGACACTGTCCAGAGCTGAACAAACTTGGCACTGAAAAAAAACGCAACTAAAACCAAGTGGTTTGGGCTTTAATTTTATTTACCACACAAGATTTCTATCCTTAAAAAGCATGTTACACTCGTTTCAGGACAGCCATCCAGTTTTAGTTTTTCCTTATTGTTATTATTTGCTCCAGCGCGTCAGTCCCAACAAACAGGAAACCCATTATTCATAGCAAAGTCACAGCAAGATGCAAACACGTCTCTACGGATGCTCTGGCTACATGGAAAATAGCTCCTCTCCCTCCTGGACATCACTGCCCTTGGCCTGAGACATGTTCATACTTAGTCCCTTGTGTTACAATGATCTTGGTGGCAAAACAGAGCTCTTGAAAGCATTTTAGCTAATGCAGATCTAGCTAATCTTAACAGGAGGAGATAACTCAAGGAAGAAGAAAAATGATAGGAAGTGTCAGCATTGGTTTTAAGACTGGTCTCTGGAAATGAAAGAGTGTCATCTCTTAAAAAATGATAAAAATCCACTGTTTTCAGTTTTGGAGTGTTCAGCACCCAGGAGAGGAAAATC
Organism: Agapornis roseicollis; assembly: GCA_002631895.1. Taxonomy (NCBI): domain Eukaryota; kingdom Metazoa; phylum Chordata; class Aves; order Psittaciformes; family Psittacidae; genus Agapornis; species Agapornis roseicollis. The sequence goes on along the minus strand of NDXB01005480.1, from coordinate 109,717 downwards.
TGTGTGCTGCTGGGAAGTGATGCAAGCATCTCTCTTCCTGTGTGTTGCAACAAGCTCATTATTTCAGCATGGCTGGGGCTGCACCGAGGTGATCACACGTGATGCACCTCAAATATCTAAAACATGAGTATTTTCCTGCCGTTCTTTGCTGCCTCCTAAGCTGCCCACATATTGTGTGTAATAACAAATTAAATAAGTCCTGCATAAATATGTATTTCACTAGTGCTTGAAATGAAAGCCAACCGTATCCTGGGCTGCATCAAAAGAAGCATGACCAACAGGTCAACGGCAGTGATCCTGCCCCTCTACTCTGCTCTCTTGAGACCTCACTTGGAGTATTGTGTGCAGTTCTGGTGTCCTCAATGTAAAAAGGACATGGAACTGTTGGAACAAGTCCAGAGGAGGTCATGGAGATGATCAGGGACTGAAGCATCTCCTATACAAAGACAAGCTGAGAAAGTTGGGACTGTTTAGCCTGGAGAAGAGAAGGCTGTGTGGAGACATCATAGCAGCCTTCCAGTATCTGAAGGGGGCCTATAGGGATGCTGAGGATGGACTATTCATTAGGGACTGTAGTGACAGGACAAGGGGTAACGGGTTAAAACTTAAACAGGGGAGGTTTAGGTTGGATATAAGGAAGAAATTCTTTCCCGTTAGGGTGGTGAGGCACTGGAATGGGTTGCCCAAGGAAGTTATGAGTGCTCCATCCCTGGCGGTGTTCAAGGCCAGGTTGGACACAGCCTTGGATGACATGGTTTAGTGTGAGATGTCCCTGCCCATGGCAGAGGGGTTGGAACTGGATGATCTTAAGATTCTTTCCAACGCTAGCTATTCTATGATTCTGTGACTGTATGAAGGTTGAGTCCCTTGGCAGAGTCCACTAGTGAGTGGATGGAGATCTGAGAAAGGAGGTGAACCCAGTGTAATGAAGCATCTCAGAAGCCATCCATTCCAATATTCATTGCACTGGAACTCTACAACTAGCCACTCTACAACAAGCCTCCCAGTGGGCTTGGGAGGACATGTGAATGTTTTGTGATTTGTCACATTTACTGATGACTGGTGATCTTTTGACTCACTCATCACTGGAAGAAGATGATATCCATCACAAAATTTACCTTGGATGTTGCTACCCATGCTGCAGGACATCCCAAAGTGGTGCTGATGGGGAAAGGGAAAATGGGGAGAAAAAGTGGCAGCTCTCTAAAACATGGGGGAATCTCCCCTAAAATACCACCCCTGGTCCGGCTGACTCTAGAGCAGTATTTTCTTTCAACTTTCTATGTTTCCAAAGGACATTTTCTCCATGTCAAGTGTTTATCATTGGTTTCCTGATGCTGTAGTGAAGATGCTGGCATTAAAAGGAGAAAAGCAATTGCTTCCCTCTGCAAGTTATCTTCCAGGGGTGAGATAATGCTTTTCCCAAACGTGCATGTTCACTGTTGCTGGGCGATGGCCAAAAGCAGCCTTCCTACTCTTTCTGGAGGTGACAACAATGCACATGTGTGTCATTTCCTGGTCACTGTGGAAATTGCAGGACTGATATTCATGGTTGAAAAAAACCCCAAAATGGATTTGGAAAGTCAACACTCACCCCTCTCAAAGACTCCACATTCCAAATTGCTTAATTCCTATGTCAAGTGCCTCCATGCATCTTGATCTCCACTGCCAAGGCTGTGTCCACCAACCCCAGAATGACTCAGCCCCTCGTTGTCCCATTGATCACTGTGGGAGGGAATGGCAGCTGCTGCAGTGGTGGGTCAAGGATGTCTCACAACCGCTGGTGCCCACCTCCAGCATCTCACTGGGGGTCTCCAGGGGATTGTTTCTAGAGCAAAATCAATGTTTTAACCTAAAATATTCCCTAGATTATGAAAATACATCCAGGCAGGGCTGGATGCCCTTGAAACACTATTCAAATAAGTGCATCAGTTAGAACTGTTCTGCATCCAAGATTACTGCGAGGATCTTTGGTCCTGGACCTTCTTCAAGTGTGCACTCAGTCAGGAACAAATCCTCCTTACTGTGGCACTATATTTGGGCTATTGAAGAGAAGGGGAATCTCCATTTCACTAGTCGGACTTCTTTCTTGGGGAAAAGAGTATTATGTGTGGCTATTTTGGGGGTATTGCGCTCCTGGAAATGCTCCACGCAGTAGAAGCCTGAAAAAGGAAGGTTTGAATCTCTTCCAGTCGCTCTATCTTGTATCACTGCATTTTGGCAAAGCACGGAACAAATGAGAGGCAGAGTCAGACAAACAAGCTTAAGGTAAACATTATCTGCATGTATATCCTGATTTATAATGTACGTGCATCAGTTAAAAATTGACTTGAATTTACCACAGTGTTTTAAGTAATGTTATTAAGAATGTAACTTCTTAGGAAAACTCAGTCTGTTTTTAGCCCAGACATGCAATTAGGGGAATTAGTAACACGATACGTCATCTTGAAGAACACACAGATACAGTGGTCAGAAATCTCATGCAACGCTCTGGAAGGAAATTCTGCTTGCAGCATATGTGAACACTCTCTTACAAGCCTCCTAATTCTCACCAAGAAATAATCCAGCCTCTGAGCCAGAGCATTGCCTGTTCTGAGGGCTCTGAGGATGAAGCCATAGGTTTAGTGTCCTCCTTGTGGGGGGAGAAAAGAGGCAACTGAAAGGTCTTCATCATGTTCACGTGAGGTGGGGCATGAGGAATCTGCGGTGGCATGGGTGGAAAGAAGTAGACCTTGTAATTGACAGCTCTCTCCTTGAAGGCATGCAGGTGAGATCAGGGATTGATTCATGGATTTTTGGCTGTCCCAGTATGAGACAGAATGCACAGGGAAGTCCAGTGTGAGCTCTGGGATGGGGTTTTGAAGTGCATGACATAGTACTGGCAGAAGAACACCATGACTTTGAAATATTCTGGGTTCCTGAACCAGAAAATTAATCAAGTAACACCTGAGCCCCAGACTCTAGAGCAGCACATTTCTCTTTTTAGGCCCTAAAAACTTGGGGGCAGGTCAGGGTAAAGACAATATTAACTCTTCTATAGCTGTGGCCACTGCAATGCATGGTCTTGCATCATCTCCCAAAGCCATGGCTCTGCAGCTCCTCTACTCTGCCACCATCAGGATCCTGTCTACAACTTGGACCACAACTTCAGAAAAAACAGCAAAATCTATCCATCTCATCTTCTTCTCAAGAGTTCCCGAAACTCCATCTGAATTTCACAAATCCAAGAGGCTTTGGCTAGTTTGTGTAAGCCAGAGTCCAAATTTTTGGTTGCTGAACCAAGCCTCGTGAACAAACCATTGAGGTTTCTGTAACACTAGCAACCTTTGCTTTTGGTTTTGTTTTGCTTTAGGCCTGCTGAATGATGACCTGATCCTGCTATGTGAAAGTATGTGAGGACATCTGAGAGGACTGGGACCTTCTCAGTAATAGCTGAGAATGATAGCAGATCCTGCAAAAATGCTGGAAAATATGGGAAGGCCAACGAAGAATAATTGGAAAATGACTGATCCAAGAAGGTTATTTCTTCTTCTTTTTTTTTCTTCCCTTAAGAAATTATGCATTATCTGGAAACCCCACTTTATAGTTTGGAGTTTGTTTTTGTGTTAGCTTCTTTCAGTGACCTATTCTGAGTAAAGGGCAACCACAGAAATCATACACCAAAGCAACAGCAGTGGGTGGCAAATTTCTCTGTTACCATGAAAATACTTCTATACTTGACAGTCCAGATTGAAAGCATTTTTTTTTGTTGATGTTTGAGTATCTCTTCTTCAATCAGCTCAAAGAAGGGCAGAAACTACCAGCTTGCTGGTTTCTTGACCCAAAAGATTGCCTTCTGCTTCTCTCGCAAACGCCTTTATGACCTATTGCAGCATGTGATGCCCAGGGCTGTTCTGGTCCATGGGAATGGTTATGATCCCTCTCTGCAAAACAAAGGTCAGATCTGCAAACACTGTTGGTTACCCTGTGTGGGATTTGTGCAGAACTGAAATTTCCAAAGCAAACGTGGGTCTCCCACATGATGCAGCTCAGCTGATTCTATGATTCTATGAAAAGTGCAAAGTCAGTGCTTTTGTTTTAAACTTCAAGTCCTTGGCTGAAGATATCTCAGCCAAAGAGATGCTTCTACCCCAGAAGGAGGATCCATATCCCCCAAGATGTATATTTGCATTGACCCATTGATTTAGTATATACACATATATTTCTGCAGCTGGGGTGTTCCACACACTTGTCAGGAAAGCTCCTTGCCACACATTTATACAATACATAAAATACTTGAGTTCTGATTTGTGCTGGGATTTTTGCAGTGCACAAGCACACCACACTTCCCCTAGAGACACAGGCCTGGCTGAAGACCTGTTGGGACTGGTGTCAGCCCACAACATCTCATTTCTAATACCAGACTCCCTTGTAAGAAAAAGCATCATCCGCTCCATTCACAGATGTGCTTCTGCACAACGTCAAGGCTCGTCCTTGAACAAGTTGTTGCTGCAGAATAATAAAGCCACTGAAAGCAACGGCTTATGACATGCACTGCAATCCAGACCTGCTTCCCAAGTGCAACCCAAGTGCACTTTAACCAAGCTGCAAACTTTGGATATTAGTACAAAGCAAACCTCATCTGAGACAAAAGCAAAGCTGCTTGGCGAGGGCCAAGTGTACATGACTGAAGGGGAAATAACTTCACAGAGCATTTGGCTGTTGCTTAACTTGGGATTTTACTGGAGGTGGATCCTTTTTGTTCTTTCATTTGCACATTGATTTGGAAAGGCTGATTTTTCCTGGCTTCTCCTTGTGGGTCTCATGTTGAGCTCAAAATTGAATCCGGGCAGTTCAAAATGTAACAGGATACATGGTGTCCTCAGCTCTTCTCTTCCAGGCTCTCCTGCATTCACTGGAGTTTATGGTGAGAACAGCTTACAGCTAAATAACAACTCTCTGCAGTCGTTTATGCATGTAACTTCAAAGTGTATTGGTCCAGCTTTGCAGCTGCTGTAATTGCTCATCCTTAGCAAAACTCTGGATTTACCCAGCTCTCAGGTGGTCCCCTTGTAGTTATGATTTTTTGGATGATAGGCAGTCAAGTCCAGCACAAACATTTATTTTTTTAGGTATTTTTTGGGGGATGAGATACCTTCATGGCCCTACAACGGAGTGAGAATCATGGTTTCTCCTCCAACCCTAAAGCTTTACCAGCATAACTCCCTGGTTGCTTTAATAAGCATACTTGACATGCTCAAATAACCACAAGTATGATTCATAGCCCTCAGTATAAGGGAAAAGGATGAAATTTTTGGGGTTAGGGAAAGGCTTCTACACCAATCAATGGAATTACTTGATTTTGCTCTCTGAAATAACTAGAAGCTCTCTGTGGTTTGGTGTAAGTGCTCTGAATTGTCTTTAGGAAAGCATCTCCATCATTGCTTTCTGTGAGAACAGAAAAACCCATTAAATCAGGTGTTTTCGAGCAAGTCCGGTCTTTTTCCTTTGTTTCTTCTCCCACTTTGAATCAGTGCAGGGCTGAAATGTGAGCCCAGTGACTCTTGGGATATGATATCTGAATCTCCAAAGAGGCATCTTGGAAATTGCCAGCCTCTGTCAGTAAACAGGTTGCTGCCCTGAGCATTCCCCTGCCCCACATGCAAAAAGAGGTGGAAGCCTTATAGAAGGCTCCATCATCAACAACCTAATTTGGAGAGCTGACAGTTCCCATAGGGCTGAGAACGGCCAAATTGCGCTCAGCATCCTTGCCTTGTCCCCACCAGGCAGAGATGCTCTGCACCCCACATGTTCAAGCAACAGCAGGGACAGTGTGGTCTCTGCTCAACGTTGTTTGTCATCAGTAGATGACGGTACCCCTTTTTGACAGAGGTGTGGGAGAGCTCTGTTAATCTGCTTGCCAGCTCAGCCCTTTTTGTTGTTGTTTTCCATGAGAACATAATATGTTTATCTAGCTTTGATTTTTTTTTTTACTATTTTTCCCTTTGTAGCTGAATTAACTGATTATTACTTTCATCTGGTTCCCTCTGAAAGGTGGGATGAAGCCCAAATAATAGAATTGGATGTGAGTGTGTGTATGTATTTATAATTAATAGGTTTCGTACTGAAAGATGCAGGGTCCCAAAGGAACATGCAAAGAGAAAATGCTCAAAAACTTGATCTTTATTTTAGTTTAACCTCAACAATTTCCTGCAAAGTAGAAGCGGTGATACAATACGGGGTAGATCAAACCAAACTCTAATTCTCTTCTGCTTCTCATGCCAAATGTCATCCTCTTAAGATGTGCTTTTCTCCATCTGGTGATTTTGGCTGCTTTGTGTTCCCTGTTAATTTTTGGCAGTTTTGCTAAAATGTTTATGATATGACTCAGAATAACAAACAAAACATGCAGGACCTTCATTCAGTCAAGTACAATACTGGCAATAAATGGAGCTGGCTCAACCAGAGGATTTTATAGAGACCCCACTAAAACCCAAAGGAGAGAAATAAATCAGCAACTGATGCTTTACTTGATTTTCTTTTCTTTTTCTTTTTTTTTTTTTTAGAGAGAAATCAGAACTGTTTTCAGTAAAGTTAGAACTTTTCCATGTTTTCACCAAAACAAACACAAAGCAGGTGCGTGCTGAAAGAATTTTGGCCAGGAAAGCACAGAAAAGTGTGTATGGGTGCATATGTGTTTGCCTGTGAGCTTTTACAGTTAATGGGCTCAATTTTGCGTTTGGTTATGTCAATGCAAGGTTTGCCATTCCCTTCAAAGAAAGCAGGCGTGGGCACCTACAGAGTCATGGTATTCCTTAGGGAAGCGAGTGAGAGACATGCAAAGATTGTTTTCTGGTAGTTTGTGTATTTTAAGGGTTGCCATGTCCCATTCAAATTCTCTGCAGTTCAAAATGGTGCTCTGCTTGCTGAAATTTTGTTCCAAAACCAAGAGCTTTTCCTTGCATTAAATACATATTTCTGGAGAACAGAAAGAAAACACAACCCTATTTGCCAGTAGTCCTCAGCCACATTTTTAGTAATAGTTTGTTTTTTGCTTTTCTGGTTCAATGCTTGGTTTTACCTCAGTGGTGAAAGGTGGTTGCATTCAAAGCCATGTGAGTTTTTCCATGGTTTTGCAGTTTCCTTGTGGGAATTTCTTCATTTGTCCTGTAAGAGCCTATTTCCTACCATTTTCTATGCAAGCCCAGGGCATCACCGTCATTGCCATCACCGCCTAAGGATGCTGGCCTGAAAGCAGAGGCAGTATTTGTTTATTCACTTGGACAAAGGAGCACAGACCTGTGAGAAGAGCCTTTAAGGCAGAGCGCAGCTCCTCAGTGATGGATGGCACAGCCAAGGGCAGGCATGCTGCAGAGCCTCTGCCTTGTGCCACCCCCGCCGTGTCCCTTCTCCAGAGCACCTATGAGCTGCTGAGGGATGCCTGAGCCAGTACATATTAATGCACAGAAATCCAGAGTGTTTAAAGCCTCCTGTATGCATGACCATAAAAGTACAGTAATTCCACGAGCGCGGATGCCTTATACATGTGCACTGCTGGAGGGAGGTTGCCAGTTTGGCACTTGGCAGCCAATGCCTGACACACGCAGTAAAACCCATTTGTCACTGAGAAGCATATTTTATCTCTGTTTATAGAAATCCTAATGCCTTCCCCCAAGTCAATGGGTCTTTCTGCCATTGTGCTCAGAAGGAAAGCCAAGAGCAAGGGCAGAGATTGAATAGAACTGGTACTGCTGCCATCAAAAGGGGTCATATTCAGAGTCAGGGAGCTGTGCAGAAATCCCCCTCCAAAACACAGCCTCCCAAGGCAACCGGTGGCTTCCTGCAAGCAAAAGGACCACTGCCCCTTCCTGTCTCAGTCCTGTTCTCCTGACGTGGCCATTGCTTTGAGGGGGTCACATCTTTAATGTCCCTCCCATGAGGGATCTCTTCCTCTCTGCGGAAGAAGCAGGAGAAGACCTGGCTTCTGGCCCTCATAGTCTTTGGGAAAAAAAAAAAAAACATATAAAGAGTGTTGTTGAAAAGCTGCTCCAAAAGCAGAAAACAGCACTGCTTTCCACTTCCCCGGTATGGGATTTATTAAAGAAAGCCCTGGGACGTGAGGAAGGAAGAGCAGATGGGGTTTGGTACTTTTGAAGGCTTTATTTACCTGAAGGCTTGGAAAATAGCTTTGCACCATGCATGATCTCAGCCATGTAATGAATTGCAGAAGAGCTGGCTTGCTCAGGTGAACATGGGCTATCACATGCAGTGCAGACCTCTGTGCTCAAGTACAAGTCCTTCCCAGTTAATGTCACTGTGGGTTGCAGCTGGGAAATGTCCCAATTTCCCTATGTCCCATCTGTATTTTACTTCTTACATGTGGTTCAGGAACCAGGACTGCCTGGATGAAGGTACCTACAGCCTTCAAACAGGGACCTAATAAACATCTGATAAGTCATTGAGATCAATGTTACCATCACTGACATCCAGACAGGTTCTGAAGTGCCTTTGTGCAACCCAGGACCCCCCTTCCAGATCTATTTCCTCCTTCTCACTTTTATAACTTCTATTGTTTCATATTATTGGATTATTGATAATCCCGACGTTTAACCATGTCTCCATAAAGGCTAATATATCAGATGTGTAAGAATTTACACAGACAACTAAACCATCCTGTTTACCCATAGACTTCTTTTTTAACACAATGGAACCCAACCAGATTTTAAAGCCATGACTTTTAAGCCCTTGGGTAGATTCACATAGTCAGTGGTGCTTGGGAGGATGCATGAGATCCCACATTGACTGGAGAAGGGCTGTACTTAACAGCACTGAAACCTTGCTGGAGGGTACTTTATAGCCCTGAATACTTCTTTCCCCTGAATACTTCTTTCCTTTCCTGCACATTTATAGACGCACAATTATTCATTGGGCTTGATTGCTCTTGCTTTAGACAGATTTATTGCACTTCACTCCTGGTGGACGTGAGCTTTTTCCTGTGGAGAAATCAAAGAAAAGGAAAGCAAGTCTGCTCCATAGGAAAAGGAGACTGCAATGAGATTTGCTCATGCAACACTGTGCAATGGCTGCTGCTTCTATAGACCTCTGCCTGCTTCTATCCAATGAGACTGGAAGGATCCATGACATTATGGGCTGAACCGGGATGCTGCCAGGAGATCTTGCAGAGGGAAAAAGCAAGGAATGATGGTTTGTGATTAGGGTCAGGGTTGCTGCTTGGAGGCTGGCAGGCTCATCCTGCCTGGTCTGCATCTTGCAGAGGCTCCCAACTCATCCCATTTGCTTGCTCATCAAATTGCACTCCATCTCATCAGTGCAGGGTTAGTTCCTGCTGGAAATCAGGCTGCTCTGTCCCATCTGATAACTGAGCCATGTGAGCTCTTTTGTTGGAAATGGTTTTAAAAAGACAGAGAAAATGTGGTTGCAGGCTAAAGAAATCAGATGAATTTTCCATGAATTGGGAACTGGGAAAAAGGGATGGCAAAACTACCAAGGAAGTTGTAACTGTATCTATGGGGTTTGGCCAAGGGATTCATAATCAGAGGGATGCTTACAGGCTTCCAAGCTGATTGAATGCATTTCCTTTCCCCCATCTAGGACTGCTTTGAGGTTGATTGGGCTCTCAGTGTGCAGCCAAATTGTGTTTTAGAATGATGATAATAATGGAGCATGGAAGCAAAGAAAGTGCCATGCCAAGGGTTGAATGGAGCAGTGTTTTTAGGATGGAGGGATAGCACTCATTAGGCCAGAGGGGAGAAGCAGGTAAACTTTCAGGCTAAACTTTTCAGGTAAACTTTTATTTGTAGGGGACTTTAAAGCGTTGTTGGGATTGATGCTTTTCTCCCTGCGTTTTGCTCTAACATCAAAACACTCAAGCACAATAGCTGGTCATCCTCAGGGTGGGCTCTCCCAGGCTGATTTCATCCAGCATGAATTTCTTCCTGTGTGTTTCAGTTCTTCCAGTAAAAGGTTGTCATGCTTCATATTTATAATCGGTCCCCACTTTTATTCCTGGATGTTGTTCAGATGCATTTTCATATCACTTTGGATTCTCTTCTTTGGAAAGTCCCTGTAGAAGTATCAGCCAAAATGAATAACAACCGGAAACAATAAAATGGAGAAAGATAAAATCAGGAAGAGTAAGTTTTGTTTGTAGATGTGAACAGCTTTTCCAGTAAACCACCATATAAAGAGGTTTTCGAGCTTGGGAAGTCTGAAAATGGAGTGGTTGGGAAAGCAACTGGACTCAGAGAAGCTTTGGATTATGGGGAAAAAACCAAAACAAAACAGACAAATAAAGAACATTACTTTTCTCTTGAGAGTGTTCACTAACGAGAGATAGCAGTGAGTTAAGATGTGTGCATCGTAGACATGGCATCACCCGCTCCTGCAGCCAGAGTGGAATTGCTCCACAGAGGCAAAAAATGTGCTTTCAGAAAGCTGGGGTTTGCCTCATTTTGAGCTCATAAATGCATTTATATAATACAAAACACTATATGGAGGGGAAGAGGAAGCAACAGAAGTGGCTGTTGTAAAGGCAAAATGTATTTGAATCTATGTTAAAAAAAAAAAAAGGATAAAGAAAGGTATGATTTAGGGCAAACTAATTACTGGGAATGCCCCTGCTCACACATGAAGAGAATTAGTATTAATTACCCAATTTTTCAAGTAATTTCTATTTAACTTCCAAGGTTGTGAAAAGAGAAATACAAATTATAGCATTTTTGCATGAGCTCCCTTGTTACGCTCTTCATGGTGTCTCACCTCAAAGTCTTTCAGGGCATGGAAGGAGAGGAGGAAACAGCTTTTCAACCAGCTTGATCTTTGACATGAAGAGGTAAAGCACAGTTATTTTTTCTTTGTTATTAATTATGGTGATTAATTAACCTTCAGACCCCTGTGGGATGGCTTTGCCTCTCCTTGAAGTTCAGATCCAGGGGTCTGCTCTGAGCTGATGTTTGTCCATATTTCCTGTGGTGTGGAAAAAGGAAAGATGTTCCAGAAAAGCAACATTTTACTGTGAGGGATAGACCTGGGCATGGCATGGGACCAGAAGAAGATACGGGATGCTCTCCCAGTACTGTTCAAGGCAGGGGCTGACTTCCAGCCCTTCCTCAGGCCTCCATGGCCACCAGCTCGCATTCGGCAGGATGTCACTAGGGAATTCTGCTGCCCTGCCAGGACTTCCCATGAAAAGCCGATGGGAAGGATATTTCCTTGCTGCTTCCCAGATTGGCTTTTAGATGCTGTTTCATCCTCCCCTTCTATCTCACTGCACTGTGTGTGTACTCCTTGCTGACAGAAGGAAGAGGGCTAGAGATGGCAGGGAGCTTTGTTCTGCCAAAAAGGAAGAGAGCAGGAGATGAAGGAGACTTAGGTGGTGCCAAGGAACATAAGGGGAGGGCCAATGATGGTGCTGATAGGTTTGACATGAGTGTAACTTGGTGGCGATCCAGCCCCACCAAGAACACAGGAGTAAATGTGTGTGTCTCCATGTGTGTGAGTAGCTATTAAATAAACTCCTTTTCCTTAAAGGAAGGGGCTCCATGACTGGTGTTGGCTGGGGATATCATCAGAGTGCTTTGCAGGGGGAAACCTCCAGTAAAAGGGGAGATCTTTTTCCTACAGGGAATGCATCAGGATTCAATCCCTCCTGGCTCGTCCTGGCACACTCACACTAAATACACTTTGTTGCAGTTCTCTGAATTCCAGCACAACGAAATAGGTCATCCCTTAAGTAGTGCCTCTGAGCATCACACACACAAACGTGTTGGACTGGGTTTGCTGGAGGGGCCTCATGGTTTGTGTCCTACACCCCTTTGCAGGAGCTGACTCCCTTCTGCTTCCAATCTAGGATGCCTTGTTTTCCCAACATCATTTAATCAAACTTAGATCTAACCAGTGCCAGAGCATTAATAAGTGTGAGCCTCCGCAATCCTAAGCAGCCATGTAAAATGCTGGATACAGTAATTTCCCTGTTGTTCTTTTTGCATCAGATCCTGAAATCCCCCAGTTAAGTTTTGTACCAAGAAATGAGTAATGCTCATTGCAAACTCATGTTAGTGGGACACTTCCAAGGTCCTGCCTCCCACTCTTATGATGCATTAAGCATGAGGGGAACAAAGCAAAGCCCATGTGCAGAAGGAACACAGAGCCTCTGGATGTGGGAATCATATCATGACACTCACACACCTCCTCATCTGCAGCTACAGGTGACTTATGGCATTGAGGCTGCTTTCCCATTGACCCAAAAATGTAGAAGTAAGGAAATAATTAGTACAATTAATAAAGTCCTCGGTTTCTGGACTCTTGTTCTTCTTTTTAAGTTCATCAAACCAGGAATAGGTGCCAGGAATATGGCTTCTTTGTGGACAGGTAATTCCATCTGTAGATGCGGCAAAGCTTTCTTGTCACATCCTGGGAAGCATCTGGTACTGGCTACTGTCAGGGACAGATACAGGATTACACTGGACATTTATCTGGCTGAGGAATTTATATGATCCTAACTTCATCCTGCTTGCAGCATCTTAGGAGCTAAGCCTGAATAAATACTCTGATAACTCTCGATCAAACTAGAAGGGAACAGAATGAGAGCAGGAGGGAGAAAATTACTGATTTTCTTCAAGGGTATAAGCATCTGTGATTTAAAATAACCCAAACAAACCGTGCTTTTACGTCAAAGGGTAGGGACTGGATTGTTAGGAGGTGCTAACTCGTATAGCAAGACCTGTACATCAGCCCCAGCTGAGCAAGGCACCTTGTGTTGCCTTAAAATGAGTGTAAACCCTCTGTCACAGCAGCAGACCAGGAATTCACTGGGGTTGGAGCAAGGTCTATGCACAAGGGATGCAGCACTCACCACAAGAAGAGCTTTGTGCAGGTCTGATGTTGCTGTAACACAAATGGGGACAAGAAATAGGATTTGAGAGTGGCTGCTGCTGAAGTCTTGCATCCCCTCATGGAATTCCTCCCTCATGGCATGCTCTCTACCAGTGCAGCACAAGAGCTGGTCCAGCTCCCCATCAACACCTCCTGCTCCCAGGCACAAGCTGCATTTCCATCCGACCCTCCTCTCTGCCTATTTCTGAGCCAACAGTCTACTCATGCTTCACTTATCTTTGCTAGGAAAAATGCACTTTCAAAAGGAAATCTGATGCTGAAGCATCAGATCGGATTCAGCAGCTTTCTGGCATCCTCATCTGCATCGAGCCCATGTCAGGAGGATTTCAAAGGGGCCTGAAGACTCCCAGTGCACTGCCTGGCTCAGTCCAGTAGCCTCAACTCCTACAGCCCAGCCTGTAAATGTGTAAGGGCTTGTTGTTGCTTTTTGTTATTATTAATATTATTACTGTGCTTGTTCCTGCACAAAAGCCCTTTTCTATTCTCTTTTCCCAGCTTCGAATTTTGATCAGGTTTAATTAAATTTAGGGGAGCTAGAAAAACCACATAATTCCAAAGTAAATCAAAGCAGCGGCTATTGCCGGGGGTGGCAGCGCTCGTTGTTGTCCCTGGTCACAGCACCAGGGGGATTGGGATGCTGCTGGGGGGCAAGGCTGCTGCAGTCCTGCACCGACATATCCATGGAAACGCAGATCTCCCGTTGATGGAGGAGGGCGAACGGGGTGGCTGCGCTTGGGGGATGCTATAACGTGTCCAGGCGGGAGGTGGGGAGCTGCTGCAGCCCGGCAAAACGAAGCCCTTGTTTGTCCCTGGCCGTGCGGTCAGGCGCTGTGGGTGGGAGCAGGGGGGATCTGTTTTCCCAGGCTCCCTGCCATCAGGAATTACTGAGCTGCCATGAAATGGGAGGAAATATTTCATTATAGGCACATGCGCTTCAATTTCAGATGATGGAAACTTCAGGATCAGCTTTCCCTCCGACCTCCCTCCCTTCTTCCCTTGCGTGTGCCTCATCCCCGCTGTGGTGGGGTAATGCTGGGCATCTCCAGCGTGGTCCTCCTCACCCCACATCCTCTTGGGGGGCCAGGGAATTCTCCTTGCATCAGGTCTCACCTGAAACCTGCTGAGAGGTGCAACCCCATCTCCCACTTCCCCCATGGAGGAGAGCAAAGCAGGCTCATAACAAACGCAGACCTCAGCCCTAAAGCTAGAAGGAAAAAGGATACACAAGAAGCAAGAGAAACGAGGTCGGGGGGGAGCAGGATGCAGGAGAAACTCCCCTTGTCAGGCTTTGGAGGCTGCCAAGCACCCTGGTGCATGAAGCAGGGAGATAAAAAGGAGCTGCAAGTAGATTTCCTTATGGGCTTATATTTGTTGATTGAAAATTCTCCATTCTTGTATGGCATCTCAGGGCTTTCAGTGCCAGCAGGGATCCCTCAGCCCTGGGCAGGATTTCTCCATGGGAAACATCCCGGGGTCACCAACACAACCTGGTGGGAAGGAGGGGTTTTTCCCCTAGACTGTGACAGCTTTTTGTCCAAAAACACCGGGTTTATCCCCATTTCATCCCCCCCTACATTGTAGCCAAACCAGAGCTTGGATCACAGGGAGGGATCGCGCCTCGGGGAGCTGCCAGCCCCTAAGAGCTGTCGGGGGGGGTGGGGGGGGGCAGCAGCTGCGCCCCCCGCCTGGGCTGCGCTCGGGGGTGCTCGGGGCAGCCCCCGGGGGAGGCGGCGGGGCCGAGCAGGGGCCGCTCTGGCTCCGCGGCGCCCGCCCGTGTCAGCGGGGTTAATGCGGGGGTCGGGGGCAGCGCCTGGCGCCCGGGAGGGAACCCCCCCGCAGGCCCCCAGCCCCGGCTCCCTCCGCTCTCCCCCAGCCCCGGCCCTGCGGGGACCCCCGCAGCCGCGTGGGAAGGGGGAAGGAATGGCTGAAAAGCAGTAGGAACAGGGATACGAACACGAGTAAATGCAAGAATAAGCTGAAGAATACAGAAAAATGTGTGAAAATGGGGAAGAAAGGAAACAGGAAAGGAAAAAGGGAAAGGAAAAGAAAAGAGGAAAAAGGAAAAAGGGGGAAAGGGAAAAAGGAAAAAGGAAAAAAGGGAAAAGGGAAAAAAGAAAAAGGGAGAAAGGGAAAAGTGAAAAGGGAAAAGTGAAAGAGGGAAAAGGGAAAAAAGTAAAGGGAAAAGTAAATGAAAGGGAAGAAAAGGAAAAGGAAAAGGAATGGAAAAGAGGGAAAGGAAAAGGAGAGGAGCAGGAGAAGGGGAAGGGGAAGGGAAAGGGAAAGGGGGGAAAACTGGAATAAAGGGAAAAAAGGAAAAAGAAAGGAATAAAGGAAAAGGAACTTAGAAATTGAAAGGTGGAAAAAAGAAAATGTGGAGAGCCTCTCATTTTAAATAAAGATTGATTACAACACAGGTGGTTCATGTCTGACGATGCACTGTACAGGGCAGGGGTTCATCTGTAGTCCCTGGGATGCAGGAGAAGAGCATCCCTCGTACCCACGGGGTACCCCCTTTTCTCTGTGGAGGTCGTGATGGTAAAGGGGGTGCCTGGCCTGGGACTTGTCCTAAATAGGGCCCACTGGAAGCTGCCTCTTCACTGCACAGGGTTTCCAGAGCTCTCTTGCAGCCATCGCTCTCACCAGCCCCAGGTTCTGTTCCTCTGGTATGGCTGCAAGAAATCATATTTCTCTCTGCATAAGATGATAACTTTATACCCTATTAAATTACATATCTATGAAGCTTTTTTTTAAGCACTGGAACCATGTCATACATGCAAAGGTCCAGGCTGGGAGGAATTTTTACTGATGAGTAATAAACCTCTGCAAAAAAAGAAAAAAATAAGATTTATGATGGAAAACTGATACAACCTTAAGTGGATAATTCAATTTTTACTCACTTTCTTTGTTCCCTACAGAGGCACTTGCAGCTACAAAGCCCAGGCACACACAGGGCTGTTGATCCTCGGACTCGGAAACACCCCAGTGCTGTTTTCCTCCTGCCCCTGCCCAGACACACTCGCAGTGTCTGCAACAGCACAGATAAATACAGACTTCCATTTTTTCAAGGGGCTTTATTCTCTCTTTGCTGCACACAGCCACATCCCTGCTTGGGTTTTGTCTGGGGTTTATTCCAGTTTAGTTGGTTAGGAATAATCTCGGAGCAGGTTATGCTCTCTGTGCTTTTCCTAACAAACCTGTGGCTATATATTAACAGAATGCCGAGATTTGGGGGCTCTGATTTTCCTTAACTAAATCCTGATTTATTTCCCCATATGCCACTCTGCATCTTGTTCATCATCCTTCTAGTCTTTTAACTAATTAAAAGCTTTTCAAACAATCAGTGGTACAAATATGGGTGCAAACTCTTGAAGGAGTGTTTTTGGTGAACACTCAAGAGAAACCAAACTGGGTCAAGGAAAAATACAGACCTAGAGGGGAAAAATATCATTCCCAGACAAGAGCTCCCAGGTTTTTGTGGGTAACACTTTGCACACCCTGGGATTCGCTGGGCTGCTTCTTCCCATCAAGCTTCTTTTGAGAATAATGTTATTCAAAGAGGGAATACGGAAAAGCAATGAGAAAAAAAGCTGTTTTCTAAGAATCCTGTGGCTGAGCATTATTTCTTTCCTAACTGGCTGTCAGGAATGAGATTATTTGCATTACAGCTGCAAAACTTACTTTTGATTTGAAATTTCATTGCATTGAAGAATTCCATTCTTTGTGCTAATCAGCTCAGTTCATTTTTGGTTTCAAAATTTTACCTAAACAATAGCATAGAAGTCTTGGTTTTAAGTAAGAATTTCCCATCTTGGAGTATTTGGAGTATTTAGGAATGATCAGAATAATCACTGTGATTGATCCAGCCGAAAAATCACTGTATTTTCAACGAGGGTGCATTTACTAAAGATCATGATCCAAATTTTTAATCTTCATTATTTTAAAAAAGATTCAAATCTCAAGAATTCTCCTGGGGTGCAAAAATCATTTCCCATGTCCACATTAAAAGTGTGCCCTGCTTGTACATGCTCTCATGCCTGTGTGCACACACAACTGCTCATCATTATTGCCACGCGAAAGAACCCTTTGGCTTTATGTGCACATGCACATCATTGCCTGGCAAATGAACAAATGGACACATAAAGTCCCCATGTGCACAGAGGACAGCACACATGTTCCTGTGGTCACAACACATGTGCAATTGCAGCAGAAAGGTGCAATTAGAACACACATGTTATTGCAGCACATGTACATGCAACCATGGCACATGTGCACTCATGCACAACCACAGCACAAATATGCAGTTACAGTATGAATGTACAATCAGAGCACATGCACACACTCACAGCACATGCCTGCAATCACTGCAAACATATGCACTCTGTACACACACTCATTCACAGCAAACACATGCAGTTGCAGCACACACGTGGACTCCCAGCACACACATGAACTCAGAGCACACACATGCGATTGCAGCACACACATGCGCTCACAGCACACACATGCACTCACAGCACATGCATGAGTTCAGAGCACACACATGCATCACTTCAACACCCCCACATGCTATACTATCTCATGTGCACCCGCACCCACACATGAGCACCCTGCACAGGCACCCACCTCCCCCTCTTGCACACACAATTACCAGACACACAGGCATATTTTTATTGCAGCTGTCAGGAACATGAAAAACCTTTCTGCCAGCACTCAGCACGGGCAATTTATGAGCCTGGTCTGTTTGAGTGGGGGGGGGGACGGGTTGGGGATCAGAGAAGAAATGATGGGAGAGAAAATGGCCCATAAATTGTTCGCCGTGATTTACACTGTAGTCCATTTGCAGCCTATTCTTTTTTTGGAGCCTCACACACACAGATCTCTCTCCGCTCTCCTTCACGTTGGGGTCCTGAGCCGGCCCAGCTGGAGGAAGGCTGCGATCAGAGTTCAGTTGGTGCAGACAGAGCTAAAGTAAACAGACGTGGTCATTCAGCAGGCAGTTAGCAGCCTTTGGACAGATGAGCAGGGCTTTGCAGGACCACACACACAAACCTCTCTAGACCACACAGGGGCCGGGCTGCGTTGGCTTTGCACGCAACGCATGCAGAGGGATGGTTCTCCTCCCGCCACGTGGGGATGGAGCTTCTCCCGGTCTCCAGCCCCATGGCTGCTCTCTCTGGGAAGCGTTTCCTGCCCCGATCCCTCCTGCTTACTGGGTGATTAACTCTGTCACCCGGCCCGCGGTGCATGGTATACATTCCTCAGCTAAAGACGTAGTGTACTCCTGGAAAAACGCCACTGTTGCTTCCACACCTCATAAAGTCATCTCCTGACCTTCTCCTTTTCACCCTTCAAATTTGGGATGTTGGTCTGGTACCTTGCATTTCCATGCCCATCGCTCACTGATGCTGGTGTTAGCAGCTTGCCTTTTTGGCCAGAAAGCCCCTTCTAGGAGCAATTCCTTTTTCTGAGGCTAAGACTTCACCTTGGCAGGGGAAAACCTCTGAGACAGTCTGTGTGTATAGTTAATTCATCTGACAAAAGATAGGTAACAAACATGCTCAGACACTGCACAACATCCTTCTGCCTTGAGCAGACACTAGGATGAAGGTAGAAGCATCTCTGAGCCATTCACTCACATATTCCTTCAGCCCTTGCAGTGTTTGCAAGCATCCTCAATATGCATTTCCTCCATCCCAACCCATTTTTAGACGATGAGCATCACTCCATCTATTGCCTTGCCGTGGTCTAACTGGGTTTTGTGGCTTGGAGGCTGTTGGCAAAGGGATTCCTTGCTTTGGTTCTAGTCCTGCCAGGGTGGACTCATATGGAGCCATGGAGGTGTCAGCACTGAAAAGCCCTAACAGCTCTTCATACCCACCCTGACCTGCATGCCCAGGGTCTCTCCTGGCCATGCTGCTCCAGCATAGCCTGCTTCCAGCTGGCTGAGCAGATACCTTCCCATAGAAGAAAGTAGGGATTTCCTGGAAATGGCTGTGGTAGGAAGGGGCTGGAGGTCAGAGGAAGAGCCTGGATCATTCCCATTTCACTAGCTCCCAATGGCACAGTAACCTCTCAACTGGCACATTGCCTCTCCCCATCCCTGATGAGATTTCACCCCAGTAGGGTGAGGATTCCCAGCTCTCCTCCTCTGACATCTCCCTGTGCCACAAAACCTTCTTACAGCAGTGAGCTCATTCTCCATTTAACCTTCTTCATTCCTCATTCTCTTTTTAACCTTCCTCATTCCTCATCCCAAACACAACCGTGCCTTTTCGCCCTCTCCTCAAGAAGGTCCACCCGTGATCCCAGAGGAACTCCAGGAGGAAGTTCCCTGTGCCTCCATCCCCTTCCCACAACAGCCTCAGAGCTGCAGCAGGGCCAGCACTCGAGATTATAAAACAGATCAGTGTTCGCTGGAGTGAACTCTGAGAAATCACATTTGCCTGTCAGTATCATGTTAAAGCATAACACAGACTCTCATTTTCCCACTACTTTGGCTCCGAGGGCGTTTCGGTCCCTGCTGAGAAACATGAAGGTCATGGCCTTCAGGTTTCCAGATCTGCCCTTACACACCATAGGGAGATCTGACAACAGCCTTATTATTTATGTACCCAGGCAGGGGCTGCCTAATGAAACCCAGAGGTTTTTATTGACACACGTTGGGGCTTTGGGTAAGAGAGAAGCAATCTGTTGGGTGGTTTGCGTAAACACAGTGGCTATTCATTTAGGGTCAGTCCTATGGGTGGACTCTTTTCTTGCCAGGTTTGACAGCACTTAATTCACACTGGGGTCACACTTAAGCTTTGGAGTTGGTGATGTGCCTCAGTTGGGTGGATTGCAGCCTGTGCCAGGAAAGCTGAGTTTTTTACTGGGTGTCTGGGGAAGATGAGTGACAAGGATAGACCCAATCCCCAATTGTAAATAAGGGGTGAAAAGTGGTTTTATTAAATGCAGTTGTTGCTGAGTTGGGGGGGAGGGGGAGGGGGAAGTGGTCATAAGAAATGTAAGTTTTTTTCATGGATGATTTAGGAGAGGAAAAAGAGATGCAATTGATGACTTTCCTGCCCAGAAAGGTATTATGATTTCTCAGCCTGGAGCTGGTCCTTCTTACACTGCTGATGGAGGGGGTTTGGAGTGACAAAGGAAGTATTTTAGCTGTCCAAACTGCTTTGCTGATGCTGCAAAAGGTGCCTACATTGGGGTGCCCTACGGAGTCCAGTTGCAAGGTTTCATCCCTTGCGCCCTGACCCCTAACTCTGCAGAGGGCTGCCTGGGTCTATCCCAGGTTCAGGAGGAAAGAGAAGCTTTTCTTGGCAAGGAAATGCCTCCTAAGTAGTCTCCTCACAAACCAGGAACATGTAGGAAAATTGTGGCTGAGTACATTTTAGTCTGGTGTTTAAAGCACTGAAAAATGATTGCAGTTTCCTTTGGCAATTGCAGTGGGATCCTGAAGATGTGACCTTTAAGGAGATTCTGTTTACTGCAGACAGGCTTGGAGCATTGCGTGATCCCGGCAAATCTCTGTTCTCTGGCTTGGCTCTGACCCCTCTGCCTGCTGTCCAAACCTAGCGGTAGTTAGCAAACAATAGAAAGGATACCTTGTGAATGCTGGCTAAGATAAATCACTCTGATCCTTTCCCATAGGATCTAAGCAGATGAGAATTACACATGCTTGTACATCCTCTGCCCACCATCAGATGTCTCTGCAAGGTGCAAAGCAAAGTGCTTGCAGAGCTGGCTTTGAGGTAGTGTGAAGAGGGCAATGCCACCCTCTGCTTTTAGAGATAAGCTGACGAATGTCACAGAGCCAGGATTTTTTGCACAGTGGACTAAAGTAACGGTGATGACAGGAGTCCTCCCTGCTCCTGGTTGAAGCTGCTGTGGATTTAACAGCCTCTTGAACCACATTGAATTGCACTGATTATACCATCAGTCTGGGAAAGCATCTTTTGGGCTCTGAGCAGGGTACGTCATAAGCACACAGCAAGTCATCTTGCTTCAGGAGCACACTTGGTCCATCCTGGAGCCTGGCACCAAAAATCTCCCACCTCCTCTGTATTTCTAAGTGCTTTTGCTCTTAAGGGCTTGAAAATAGCTGCAGTTCAATTGCTTATCACTTAACACCCAGGTCCCCTTTCCTTCTCCCTCCCCTTTTCTTTCTTCAATCCCAATCTATCCTAATTCTCAAGAGTATTGAAAAAAAAAAAAAAAGAAATCAAATAAAATATGTCTGAAAGGCGCATGTGAAGAATGTCATCCTTAATTGTACTTGGGCCGAGTTCCAGTGCCAAATGACTCCTCCTGCAACTTCACTGAGTACTGAAGCAGTATGTTAACCAGGAGGTTGGATTGGGGTATCTATTTGTAATTCATGAGGAAATCCTAGGACCTGCTTTTCCTGCAAAAGACTAAATAGAGCTTGCTCTGAAACAATGCTGAAAGAGTTCCCAGTGCAAAACCACTTTCTAGTAAATGGGAGATGTAAATTTAGATCAGGCCCTTTGGATGCTGCTTTTCTGTCATTGCTGGAGGCACTGATTGTTTCTATTACAGTTTGTTAACAATTACAGACCTATATTTCAGGCTGAAAAGAGCTATTAATGGCCAACAATGTTGCTACTTCTTTTCCCTTTCCCAATTGCCTTGTTTTATGGCATCCAATCCCTTCCTCTGGTGTGTGTCCCTAAGTCTATGTGTCTGTGTGTGTGGTTGAGACTGGGGACAAACAGTCTGCTTAAACTTCCTCTCCCCAGTGAATTGGAGCGGGTTACCTTGCAGTGGAAATTTAGGACGGTTTCCTGAAATTAGCAGGAAAAATACAAAAAAATATGTATTTTTGTGTATGTGTCTGTGTGTGATTCTTTTTAGCTCCTGAGTCCTATTCTGGGGCATGGAGCAGCCTGACCGTGTGCAGCAGCACACGTACGCACCTATCCCCCTGATGCTTGTTTGATGCTAACCCAAAAAAAGAAGAGTCAAAACACCCCATGCCCATACTTCTTTCTCCAAGATAAATCCTTGTGGCTTCCTAATACCCTGGGGTAGGATGCAATGAGCCCATTTGAGATTCAGAGGAGACCTCACCCCAAGACAAGATGAAGAGTGACCTTCAGTGGCCCATCCTATGCCTTCTCCATGCTTCAGTGCAGCTGTAGGCTTTAGGATATATTAATGCTACTGGAAGATGTCGCCTGGTGGCTGACTGAAACTGGAAATGTACCTGCTGATCACTCTTCCCTTCTGCCAAAATACAGTCTCTGGAATAAGGATGTTAGCTTCTCTAAGGAGGGCTGAATTTACCCCCATTGTGGACTAGGATGGCAAACAAGCAGGAATGTGTTCCTTTTTGCTGCCCTTACCATAGTCAGAGAGTAATAATTGCAGAAGTTTGCAGAGAAATTTGCACATAGGCATTTGTGAGAGCCCTTC
Source organism: Agapornis roseicollis (assembly GCA_002631895.1). NCBI lineage: Eukaryota > Metazoa > Chordata > Aves > Psittaciformes > Psittacidae > Agapornis > Agapornis roseicollis. The sequence goes on along the minus strand of NDXB01005480.1, from coordinate 87,394 downwards.
AAGGAAGGGTGAGGCACCTGGATCCCACCAGACCTCAGAGCTGGGCCTCTGGAAATTTCCCCTTTTCCCAAGAGGATGCTCTAAAATTATAGAGAGGTTTCATTGGAGTCTTTGTAAAGATTTTATAGTATTTTCTCTTCCATTTTCATGCAGGGTCCCACAAAAACCTGGAAACCTCATGACACGATTGATGTCAGATGACTCTGCCAGGGGAGCCCAGAAGCTGTCTTCTCCCTCCCATCCCTCCCCTTCTTTCCCTTCTTGTGCAAACAAAAACAAGAGGAAAGGATTTTAGCCCCAAGTCTTTGCTAATAAGTTGGTGTATCTATAACATAGAATTATGTTTAGTGTCCTCCAGCTATGTCTGAACACTAAACAAGGAGTGGGATAGGTTTTCTTGCAATTATAGGATGAGATTTAGTTTTCAGTTGATTCAGTAATGGATAACCTCAGTTTTATTAATTTCCTGTTGTGGTGCTATCTGTTGAAAATCAAGAGATCTGGGCAGAATAGAGAGTGTTACTCTCCAAACCAAGATATTTCAAATATATGCACATATAACATATCTAGCTAGTGGTATCGGGGCCCAGAGTTGTTTTCAGGAAGGTGTAAGAGGAGATTCTCTCCTTTTGGTTGCAAACGGAGCTATTAACTCTTTCACCACTCTGCTACATATCAGAAGCTTCTCATTAGGGAGGCACTGTGCATGGTCTAGTGATTTACAGAGTTGACTTTGAATTAAATGACCAGGAAAAATGAAAGTCCAGCTCTGGAAGATCCACCAGTACCAAATGGGACATTTATGGAGTGGATGATCTGTTGCTGAAAGACACCTGGTTTGGATGAAGCAGAGAGCCAACCTGCAGCTGAGCCTCCTTCTTTCACCTAAATATTTGTAAAGTTAAAGCTTTCTCTGCAAAATAGAGCAGACAAAAAATGCAATTGCTGCACTTTTAATTATTATGCAATTATTGATGAAAGTGATAACAATTCTATATTAACACAGTAACTTATACACTGTATATGTAAATATCCATGTACACCTATATGTAAATATCACACCTGGTATGAAAACAGTGATTTGTATGTATCTTGGTGTGTCTTCTCCTTGCTGGGAGCATTTCAGAGGTCCTCTGTGCTGCTGTCTCACAGAACTGGAGTCCCCTGCATCCCAAGTCCCTGTCGCTGCTGAATGAAGCTTTGAGCTTCAGACTCCAGGCTCCTCCTGATCTCCAATCTAATCACTCTGGCTGGCCAAGAAGTTAATCCCTGGGGACTCGGAGCTGTCTACACTAATAAATGAGGCATCATTTTGGAAAGTAGTGAAATTTGGACAGGACTTGCCTTGGCTCAGCCCAGCTCCTCACATTCCAGGCACACACAGACCACTCATGGAAGATTTATGCATTCAAACAGGAGAATAACCTCCTGCATATTTATTAACACGCAACTTGGATATAGCCTTGTTTCCTTCCCCTCCACACCCTTAGTGTCTATAATTACCACAAGGCTGAGACCAGCCGACCTCCCAGCCCAAAGTCCCCTCCAGATTCTGTGTTTTAATGTGCTTTTCCTTTACCCAGGTAAGCTTTGCCTTTGGTGTTTCTGCAAATTCATTTTCTCCCATCATCACAAGAAGAGATTTGGCTCTCTCCGCTCCTTCTGTTCCCCTCATATTTGCTTGCACCACAGTGGTTTGCTCCTTTTCCTCTTTAGAAATTAATAAACCTGAATGGTCCTGATAATAATTACAAGATGAAAGATAAAATTTAAGAGACAGAAGTAATGAACTTCTCCAAATGCCTTTTAAATATCAGCAGAGCGCAAACTGTACCTTCCCTACTGTTTGAGAACTGATATCATGCCAGCAGATCCCAGGAATGTGAATATTTGTTCTTTAAATAAATGGACCTTGACTAAACTCGATGGAAATAAAAGGGAATAACTGATTTCCATGTGTTTGGAACAGCATCCTGATTAAGCTCTCTTTTTAACTAATTGGGAAAACTAAACGAAACGTCAGTGTCATGCATCTGCTTGGAAGTCCTGGTCATTCTTTTATTAATTTACACTCTGTGCTTTTGGACTCATCAGTCTAATGGAGCCTTGATTGCAAATGTAGGAGCAATTTGTCTTTTAGATCCCCTTCGACATGACATTTGCTTCCTGCTGGGATTACAAACAATTTAAGAGCAAGTATTCACACCCAGGTTGTATTCCTACCATTTACAGAGTACAGCTTTGACCTTTATTTATGGAGTTTTCTATATCGGAGGTGGAGGGGGAGCACATTTTAAGTGTAGGCAGCTTCTCTGGATGCCTGGTTTGTATAGAGCTTTGTGTGTATTTTTGTATAAAGTCGATGTTACAGGTATTCCTTTGTAAAAGATACATTATTCTTTTGTAAAAAATACATTAACTTTTCAAATTCCTGCTGGATGTGGGTGAAGGAATATCATATGGATAAAATGAATCTGAGAGGGGGAAAGAAGAAATTGTTTCAAAAAATTAAAAAGTGGTTCTTATGATGAATATAAAATTAAGAGATCAAGAAATATCTTGATAGCTCTCCCTACTTTCCTCGTTAGAATATGCTTTCCAGACATAGCAAAATGGTTTATTTGAAGGAAATTAGAAATACATTTAGGGCTGCTGGGTTATTTCATTTTTGATTTGCAAGGAGACATGATCTGAAGTAGAAATGCTGCTTTTTGAGTGGAAAAAAGGGTGAGCTGAGCATGTAACTGTGTAAACTAAGGATTGGGTAGCCAAAGGTAGTTTTTACTGTTTTACAGACACAGACATTAAGAGCATAAAGAAGATAATACCCAGATACTCAGGGAGAGACAAAGCAAGGAATGAGACCAGGACCTTCCTTCAACAATAGTGCCAATGTGCAGACAAATTGTACTGATTAGCCTGAGTTTGTATTTATGAATCCTGATTTACTTCACTACAATGCTCTAAATACATTAATAAATTAGGCTGTGCCTGCATTTGTATGCCTATATATGTATGATTACATTTATATATGGATTTTTATGTTATACACTATGCACAGAAGGTAGTATTGAATTAGGTATTAGATAAGTTAATATTGCAAACAGGAGTTTGGAGTGTGTTTAAACGGTTTAAGTCCCCTGTATTTCACCTTATATGGATCTCCTATCACTGTTCTGGGGAGCAATCTGCTATGTCCCTCTTCTATATCCCATTCTAAAGCCTAAAACCCTCCCCCCACCCTCCATCTTCCCTGACAGCCTTTGCCCAAGCGATAAACTTTCTCTTCAAAACAGAGCAGGGATGTGCTAAGAGGAGGCTGAAAAGCTGTGCCTGGCCATGGGCTGCAAACTCTGTGATCCAGACCCAAACTGCAGTGATGCAGCCTTCAAACTGCAGGTTTTCGCCCCCAAATGTGTTCCTGTCTCCCCAGCCATGCCCGGTGATAAGGGGCAGAGCTGGGTAAATTCCTGGTCCTCTCCCGATCGCGAGGCTTTGCTGCTCACTGCAGCAGGGTCAGTGTTTCACCCCGTTATCTGCCTCTGCTGCAGGTCTGGTCTTGCTGGCGTTTTACAAACCGCAGTTGAACGTGTCCATCTGGTTGCTCTTGCAGCAATATTCGTTTAGGAGTTATAGCCAGTCATTATCAGATTATTTAATCCTGGGGTTACATAAATAAAAATACATATATTAAGCTTCGTAATACTTCAAATGAAATGAATAATATTGTTAATTTTTCCTCTCTCCAGAGCAATTAAAGACATAAAGGCTTTTCTGGGAGTCTGGAAGTTCAGCTTGGATCCTATTTAATTGACCCTAACCTTATCTAAACCTCCCTGGAACTGCATGATAACAAAATCTTATCGCTCGTGGGTTTACAGCCCAGCAAGGACAGCCTCTTCTTTTTCCTTCCCCATTTCCTGCTACTTCTGCTGCCATCAGCTGAGAGCAGCAATACCCCAAAGTTTTGATCTACCTTCCTGTAATACAACTGCAACCAGACAATAAAATAAATGGAGTTAATTGAAGTCTTTCAGACTTTAGATATATATATGCGTGTATATATATATATGTGTGTGTGTGTGTGTGTGCATATATATATATATATATATTTGGGGTCATGTGCTGGTAAAGAGGCAGGTTGATTCTTTTATTTGATCTGAGCAGGTTTTTGCCATCTGATCAGATAAAGGTTCAAATAAAAATCCTGGACATTGTGAATATAAAATGTTTGGCAAAAACCTGACTTAAGTCCTGATTTCATTCTCCACTGCTGCCCCCCCGCCCCCAGCACATCTGAGATTGTTTCTCCCTTATCGCCTCAATTTCAATTACAACACCACCTTGTCTGTGGTTTCACTCTTTGTTATGAAATCAAGTTTTATTTTTCCAACCCACTGAAACCAATCTAATTAAGCGCCACAACCAAGATACCACAGAGGGACTCATCCCTCTTTTACCAAAGCATGGAAAAGGAGAAGTTAATTTATTACAAAATACAACACATGGTCATTTAAAGCAGATTTTGGGGGGGTTATTAACCAGTTTTCAGTTACCACAGAGCTCCATCCTTTTATCTGTTTATCTCCAGCTTTTAATCTAGAGGAAAAAATACCTCTCTGTTCCTATAAATAAGCAGAATATAATATATAATCCTCCAGAAGAGAGCAGTGGTGCTCGCCTGGCTGCACAGCCCAGCCACCCTGCTTCACCCGGGTACCGGCAGCAGTGATTCCTCACCCACTGGGGATGCTGGTGTGAGGGCTGCGGGTGATTAGGGGTGGAAAGCCAGCCCAGGAGAACTGGGGAGACACAAATGCCCGCAAGACACTGATAAATGACTGTATTGATGCTCCCTGTGGTTTAAAGGGGAAGGGAAAGGGCAGAGAGAGAGATAAGGAAGGCGGATGAAAAGTAGAAGAGGCCAGCAACAGGTCCAAACCAGTTGGGATTTTTCAATTCAGCAACTTTTCTGAGTTTTACTTTCTTTTTCTATTTTTTGTGCATGGGATTTTTTTTTTTGTTTGTTTGAATGGAATTCTGTGTTGGATGCTTGTTTTCTTTTTCTTTTTTTGTGCTGGTTTTGTTCTCTGTGCTGCATCTGAAGAGCTCCAAGAAGGGCAAAATCCATCTGAAATCCTTACTGCATGACACTGAAGCCAATTAATAGAGAAAATGCTGTACAGTAGTATACTGCTATAGCACTACATCAGCCAAAGCAGCTCCCAATAACTGCAAATGGCCCCCCCCCACCCCTTAAACCCAGACCCAATTTGCTCTTGATTTACCCCAGATTTTAAAAGGAGGATAAGAGCAGTCCAGAGCCAAAAAATCTCCATGTATCAACTTTCCTCATCCCCGTGACATGAAAACAAAGATCTTTTGAGGGGAGCAGATGGAGTTTGAACCTTGGAGCCAAGTCCAGCCCAAATCTTAATGAGGGCTACAGGAGGTTTACCTAAGTTTGAAACTCATAACGGGGTCTTTTATGTGCATTTCTGCTTGCATGTGCATGTGCATGAGCGTGTGTGTCTGTATATACACAGACACACCGAAGTCATCTTTTGAAAAACTCGTTGGTTGCTTTAGATAACAAAATAACATTACCTCACTTTTCCACTGGGAACACTTCAAATGTGGAGGGAAGGACATTTATTTAACTAAGGCAAACCTGCAAAAGCCACCATGGGTGACCAAGGTGCATGTGGGTATGTGCATGTGAGACCAGCAATGAGGTTTGCTCTTCTCCGGCTTGCAAAAGTCTTTTAAAGACGGAGGGAGCTTAAAAGGACACGAATCTATTAAAAATGAACTCAAACATATCCAAAGGGCAACCTAAATGAAAATAGAGGTGTGCAGCTAGTAGCTGGATCTAATTAATACGTGGCTAGGAGGAGACAACCATGAGAAAATGGGGTAAATAGTCTTCAGCAGGAACAACCTATAAATCAGAGCCAGCAATGTTAGCAGTAACATTGACCAGCTTCCTCTGGAGATGGGCTGTGCTCTTCAGCTAGCCAGTTGAATAGCCAGTGTCCTAAAGGTTTCAGCCTTTAATGCACTTTTTTTCACAAAGGAAACAAAAATTACTGTATTTCCAGTGTTTTGTTGCTGATTAGAAGGATGCAGAGTGGCACAGACTTCTTTATGTGTTGTCTTTGTCCCCACATGTGCAACACATGAAGATTTAAACCTTTGTCCTCAAGTGCCCTGGAGATGCCAAAGGAAAGTGGCTTTAACTCTGTTCCCATGGCTGCTTTATGTCCTATCATTAAAAGACCATCCTCTGAAGAAACACCTAATGTAAAGGTAGCCTGGCAAGGAGGATCCACAGAACATGGTAGCCTATTGCTATGCCCTGTCCGGGGTTGTGTCCATAAGATGATGTTTGGATGTTGGAGGTCCCTTTTTCACCATCAGATGGGAGGAAAAGGAGTGATCCCCAGGTATGAGATTCACCCCAAAGCACAGATGGCATGCCCTGGAGAGTGGAAACTAACCAAAACCAACACAGTTCAAGGTCAGGGCTTCTCAGGATTGACCAGTGCATCCATCAGTGGTGTTAGACCAATACTAAGACAAGAGGCAAACAAAGGACCAGGCATCTGCAGCAATCAGGTGGATTTATGGAAGGGACTGAAAAAAAAAACCCCAAACCCTACTTTCTTGTCAGGTTGTTCATTTAATTTTTGAGCATCACAGAATCATAGAGCAGTTAGCATTGGAAAGGACATTCAGAATCGGGATGTTTCCACTTACCCATTCAATACAAAGCAACTGAAATTCTGCATTTTGCCTGGAGAGAGAAACCAGTGGAGCATTGGTCAGAAGCTAATTTTGTTATAAAAATAATCTTTTATCTGTGTATGGCAGAAATATTTATTCAGGAAGGGTACACAGGCAACAGGGGGACAGCGCTCCCACTGCTTGGCTCAAAGTCTCCACCATGTTCTTCATTTTATTTTATTTCCTTTTTTTTTTTTTTATGTGTGTGTGTGACAGTTCTTTCCCAT
>NDXB01005480.1:29744-70656 GCA_002631895.1 Agapornis roseicollis | reverse complement strand
AAAAAAAAAAAAAAAAAAAAAAAAAAAAAAAAAAAAAAAAAAAAAAAAAAAAAAAAAAAAAAAAAAAAAAAAAAAAAAAAAAAAAAAAAAAAAAGAAAGAAAGAAAGAAAAAACTTGTGCTGTAATTGAAAGGCTGGACATGAACATGTTTTTCCATCTTGGAGGTTGCTGTAGACAAAATGCAGCTCGGGGAACTCTGGAGCCAGCTGATGGGGTAAAACCCTAGGACTGGGTGCACAATTAATTTTTTCAGACTGTTTCCAAACCCGAATAACTCAGAGGAAAAACAGTTTGGAAATAATTCAGGTGAGATCAGCCAGAAATGATGTTTTGCTTTTGCACGGGAAAGTAAAGCCAAAAATTAGAGTTGCAGTGAATGAATCCATTCATGGTGAACCTGCTCACTATGAAACGTCCTCTTCTAACCAAGTCCTGCCAACCCTTCACATCATGTGCTGCATCTGGCTTGCTTTTGCTGAGAAACCCTGTGGGTGATGCCCAGGGTGGTATCATGAATAGCTCAGTTCAAAGAGGAATGGCAGTCCCAGATTGTCCGTCCATGCTTTTCTAGCCCAGCCTTGCTCCTACTACTGTGGCTCTCTCAAACTCTGTTTTCTATGTCCATTCCCGCTTTGCGTAATAGGACCGAGGTATCCATCTTGCTTAAAGAGTGCCATGGGACACTCCATGTCCCATGGAGAACTAAGAGAGCCCCAGCTTGAGGAAGATGTCCCTCAGCGTTTTTACTCAGAGGAGATCTATTGGAGGTGTTCAAGCATCTGGACAACCTACTAGGTTGATCCCTCTGGACTCAGTGAGATCCAGTTAGGTCTGGCACTCAGGGTGAGCCAAGGACACTGTGGTGATTGGGGACCAACCTTTCATGTGTATCCCTTGCCCCCGCGTCAGGACAGCAAGTCTGATTTTCCCTGGAGCTCCTTCAGCTGTGGGATGCCAGAGAGCATGCCAGAAGGAGAAAATTCTTCAATGACGTAAATGCAGTAATAGCACTTGTTAGCGGTATGCGTGCTCCCTGCCAGGCTAAGGGAGAGGAACTTGGGTTCTATTCAGAACAGTGTCTCTCTCTCCCCTTCACACACACGAAAACAAAGAAAGCCTGAACCCTTTCCACACGGTTTACCAAATCCACAAATTGAATTTAGGACCTTTGCATGTTCTTCAATAAAGGTTTGGTTTGCTCAGGTTTACAGAGTTACATTTAATTGGAGTGCCCTGAGTAGCAAAAACTGAAAGGTCTCCATAAAGGCTTCGGCAGCTGGGACATTAATTGCATTATTTTCTTTACAGATAAATCTTATTTGGTGGAGCCAGCATCATCAGATAAAAAATAGATAAGATCAAACCTTGTCTTTAAATTCCAGATCTCCTGGCTTGAGAAAATATGGAGATCAGATTACGGTGTAACTTTTAATGGGCTTCAGTGATTTCTGCCCAAGCGGGATGGTAAAAAATGTAGTTCTTTCAAGATCCTGGAAGGAGCAGATATGCCATATTTGTGCAGTAGTCAGCAGTTTCAGATAAGGAACGGAAGATATTCAGGTCTGATTGCTGCTTTGCTGATGTTTTCCACATAAAAGCTGCTCTCTCTTTCAGGAAAAGGATTTGGGTCTCTTCAGCAAACATGAAAGCCAGCCCTTATACCCAGTCTAATTCTCCTTGTCGGCTTTGATCCAAAACATTCTTCCAAGCAGGACAAGGTCGGGGAAGGGAAAGAGAAAGGGACCAGGGGAAAGACTGCATAAAGGAGCCAAGAGGCTGCTCTGGAAAATCACGGCTGAAGTTATAGGAGGGAAATTAATCTTGAGAGGCCATATGTAGCAGTTTCATCCATCAAGCATGACACCAGTACCTTTATTAGAGAAGATGGAAAATTAAATAGCAAAATTATCTGCTCTGTTTCATTGACTTCTTTCTTTCATTTTCTTTCTCTCCTTTTTTTTTCCTCTCTTTCTCTCTATTTTTCTCATTCTATTTTCTCTTCCTTTCTTTAGTTTTTCTCTCTTTCTTTCTCTTTCTTCTTTTCTTTCTTTTCTTCCTTTTATCTCTTCATTCCAGGCAGGCACCATTTGCAGCAATACCACTTGCAGTTGGCAGCAGGTTGTTAAAAACAGTTGGCCATGAAAGGAAATCAGATCACAGGACATGTGATTTGGTAACGCTGCAGTTGCAGACTTACTGGTCCTAACATGCCATGAGAGGGGAACACAGCTGATGCACCGGGTGGAACAAGGACAAGGGGCTCCATGCGGGCTGCCCTGATGTGCCAAGTTCCTGGGTCACCACAGTTCTGAGGTATTATATCCCTTCCCCAGCTGCCAGACCTGGAACCCCTCCTCAACAGTAAACATGGGGACACTCAACCCAGATGGAGATGAGAAACGCTGGTACTGGCTAGAGGGCACGTGTGTTATTATTCTTCTCTCTTTCTCTGTGATGGTCTCCACTCCATTTATTTCTTTTTTGGTCTGTGCTGCACCTCCTCCTCACAGTTCCACTAGAGATATTTCATCCCAAATTCCTACTCCTTCCTCTTCCAGTCCCTCCTCTGCAACTTTCAAACCTAATTTGAGGCCAGTGGGAATGTGATAATTTAAAACCAACATAACAACATTAAGGAAAAAATCCCCAATGGAAACTATCTTTAAGCAAGTGACACCCTTGTCCACCAGCCTTCTCTTTTGCAGCCCAAACACAGGGACACCCCAATGTGTGTCATGGCCACATTTAATGGGGCTTGAAGCAATCTGGTATAGAGGTAGGTGTCCTTGCCTATGGCAGAGGGTTGGAACAGAATGAGCTTTAAGGTCTGTTCCAACCCAAATTCTATGATTCTGATTCTAATGTCATAAGAATCCAAGAGAAAAAGGGACTTGCGGGGAGCTGTTGTCTGAAGTTCAACAGCCCAAGCAGTGTCTCTCTCCCAGGTGATGTGGAAAAGGTAAACTTGCATGCATAAAGCATAAGAAGTGGTTAAAAAGACTCAGTATATTTCAGGCACTGAGTCCCTTAATAAATCAGAGGAATAATTTTTCAAGTAATGTCAGGAGTGGATCAAGCCCTACTAAGTGTAAGAGTTCTGATTGGTTTTGAGTCTTAATTGATTATTATCTCACAAAGAAAGCAGAGAGGGAGAAGAAGGAAAGAAATGACCTAAGTATCTCTGAGTTGTGCTGGTGGAAAGATCAATTCATAATACTGAGAAGAAATGTAAATAAATTGTCCACTTTGGTGGGAACTGAACCCTAGGGTTTCCATGGCCTGCCACCAAAAATAATTCCTTTCCCTCTGTATGTATGCAGTGTAAACGTGTGTGTATATATGTATATTTATATGTATTATTAATCACATAATAGAATTTCTGAGCATTTAGGGAGTGGCACCCTGATGAAACATTATGTTAAAAACTATGAACTACATTACAGACAGTGAGGTTTGTATTTTAAACCATTTTTCTCTGTTTTTTCTCTGCCTGATTTTTGGTTTTTTTTTTTGCCTGGCTATTGCATTGAGGAGTAATTTGTTGAGGTCAAGACATACACTGTAACTCCAGCTCTGTATCTTAAGCTGCTTCTGTTTCCTGACAATGGAGGGTGAATTCTGTATAATAACAATAATAAATAGTAATATCCACTTCTAAAAAAGCTTTTAATCAGAGTTTTTCAACATTTCTCAAAGGGAAAAAGTATTAGAGTGATTACTTTAATGGAGAAATCTTTTCAGCAGCCGAGGGTTTCTACTAGTCCTGATGGAAACGAGTTTTACAACCCACATCACTGTGCTTTTGTGGTTATCAAACTCAGTACCAAAATACCATAGGTCAGGAATCATGCAGGAAATTTGATCTGAAGAGCTGCTGCTTCTCTGCAAAGGGACATGGGGAACCACAGCATCTCCAGCGCAGTAACTTTGCGGACTCATACTTGTGGCTTTGGTATCAAAATACACCATGGAGGTGGATGCACAGCTTCACCAGGGCTAGCTTTTCTCTCACAAGGTGAGAGATGCCCCTTCATGACATGATTCAGAGACGGAAATGCTGAGGGTAATATTTTTTTTACATTTGGGAGGCATTTTCTTTCTACAGTCAGACTTGAAGGACACAACACATCTTCTTTTCACTGATTCTTACAGTGATGGAGAAATTGCTGCATCCAAAGGAAATAACATAACCCAGGAAACCATGATCAGTGAGGCTTGCTCCTCCTGCTCCGGCACTAGGAAAGAAAATCCTGGTGAGATGTGAGTTTTCTGACTTAGAATAATGGAATCAACTGGTTTGGAAAAGAACTTTAAGTTCCTCGAGTACAGCCTTTACCCTAGGACTGCTAAATCCAGCACTAGACCAAGTTACTTAATGACTTGGTTCTTTGCAAGTTTGACACAACCCTTCTGGGCTGCCTATAGCAGAAAATGTCTTGATGACAAAAATATGAAGAGAGGGTAGGTGGATCTATGGATGGATGGATGGATGGGTGGGACTCAATCGCATAGCTTTGCTTGCTAAGCCAAAAGGAAAGAGCAAAACTTGAGCAAAAAAAAAATACAACAAAAATTAAGTAATTATCATTCTCCCAATTTTCTGCAAACCTGCACATAACCCAGACAGCACCAATGGTCCTGTATTAACAACCAAGCTGGCCCATAATACAAGAAAACACAGGAAAGTGGGAGGGTGGTGGTCAGTAGCTGGCTCTCAGGATACTTATCTGTTTCTGTCCTGGCCTCTTCAAGTGCCTCCGTCACCATCAAGAAGCCAGAAATGCCCCTGTGCCCTCACCCCAACCTCTGGTAATAAATCAAGGGAGATGCAATGTCTAGCACAAGCAAGGGGCTATGCCAGAACTGTCTCCAGAGCAGCACAGCCAGAATTACAGTACCAAGAAGAGCATAAATTTCAGCCTGCTCTGCCTTATACCATGAACACTGAGAGCGAGAAATGTAATGCAATCCTCTCCCAGCCCATTCCTGTGCCAAACAGCAGCCTTTATATCATTTGTTGGTTTATTATAAACAGGCTCCCACTGCAGTTTTGAAGCATCTATTTTTTATGAATAGACATGGGGCTGCTTTTTCTTCCTTCCCCTGCAAAACTATTGCTTGCAGTCCCTCACACATCAACGTTAAAATAAGAAGCACTCCTGTAAACCTTGGAAGCACAGTGATATGTGTGACCTCTGGAGTTGTATGTAGGACACAGGGGTTATTTTGGGGATACTCATGGAGATCTCACTCAGGAATTTACCATTTGCCTTGTACTCTGCAACTTTCCACTCATAAATGACCAGCAGCCGTTTTAATATTCATACCCAGAATTCTTATTTGCTACTTATGCAAAGGCTTTTCTTCCCCCCATAAGTGTAAACACAGTTGATCACTTTATATCCTCTGTATATTGTTCCTTAATATGAATGAAGTGAAGCAGGCTAAGCAGCAGCCATTCAGATTATGGCCTAACATAAACTTACAGTGGATTGCGAAGTGTTTGGTTTTGCAAACTGTGAAAACAGCTTAAACTGTGTAACAAGAACATGGTCATATTGTTAGCACTTAGCATTTGATATTTTTTAAAAACTCAGGGCAAAGATATCTTTTCTGCATACAAATTTGATCTGTTTACCTTGCTTTTGGAGGGTTTTTTTTGGTCTTTTTAAACAACTCTCACTGGACAAATGTTACATCTGCTAGTGCATAATCCAAGACAAACAAACCTGCTGTGAGTGCATTTAAAAGAAGCAGGTTCTTGCATTTAGATGAGGTAAAGAGAAAGAAATATTTTACCTTTTTGCCAAAAAATATTATGGCTTACATTTGTTTTTTATTTTCCTTTTATTAAATTACTTTTATAAACCACTCAGAAGTTTAAGTTTATCCTGTGACAATTAATTTATGGTGTTTCTGAAGTGGATTTAGATTTGAGTGATAAAATTACAGGCCAAAATTACAACCATAATGGAAAATACTGGTTCATGTTTGGCTTTGTGTACCACAACTGAAAGATTACTAGCCATTGCCAATAAGCAGGAGGAAGTAAAGATAATAGTATATGCATTTATAGACATAAACTGGATTCCAGGACATGCCGCAATAGATTTGTAGAAGGTGAACTGGAATATTTTAGCTGTGTTTCATTAACGAAGAAAAATCTGGCAGGTTGTAAAGAGGTAACTATAGTTCAGACACTAGATTTGTATGATCTTTCCAGCAAAAATGCAGATCGTTTAAACCCTTGAATTAAACAGCTTCTGAATCTCAGTTCAGCTGATTACATCATGGTGTAATTCCCTCTTTCTTTTGTGTTCTCCAAAAAATAACCCCTCAGGTGGTCAGCATGTTTTCATGGGATGGATCTTGTTGCTCTTCCAGGAATTATTAATATCACCAAAACAGAGGGTTTTCAGCTTAGCTTGATGGTCCTACATGGCCCCAGTTTGTGCAGAGCCTTGTGGCAGCCCAAGGTCAGGCATCAGTCTCTAGCCCCCATGTACTACCTCTTCCAGGATGCTCCTTGCTCACAAATCCCATGGAATGCCAGTTGATGCCCATGAGATATGAAGTGGCCTAGCGGCTCCTGTAACAGGTCAGACTCCTCCTTCTTCCTTCTTCCCATGAAGACCTGAAACAACAGGGTCTCAGCAGTAACGAGCAGCAATTGCACCCCATCTTCATCTGAGGTGCTAATCTCCGGGTGTCAACCCCAGCCAAGAGGACTAGGTGTCAGGAGAGTTCAGGATTAACATCGCCTCCTTTTCCCTTCTCTCTCTCTTCCTTCTTCTTCCCTTTATCCCCCTTTCCCCTACCAAAGGCCATGTTTTTTCCTCCTCTGTTGACCTGTCTTTGCTTTGCTTTACCTGATCAACTGGCAGAGCAGAATGAAGAAATGAAAACCCCAAACCAGATTACTACTGTTCTGCATTTACAATAAGAAAACATCCTTAAATCCTAGAGATTTCAAAGCAGTTTAACTTCCCACTGTCCTGTTATAAACAAGAAGGAAAACTAGGAGTTTTTCCACAACAAGATGTCTTAAAACACCACAAATATGACAGTTTGCTGTGGACCAAGGCGATGCTTTTTCACAGTGCGTAAGCAGGGAGTGGAACAGATGCCAAATACTTGTGTGCCTGTAACTTCTAGCCCAGCATCAGCACTCACACTCTAGAGTGAACACATCCCTCTGCCTGGCTCACATTAACACCCATAGGAACCAGAGCTCAAGGGAAAGGGAATTGTGTGTACACATGGGGTGGGTAGGTTTTAGTTTGGGTGGGTTTCAGGACTGGTTGGAGACCACAGCATCCATTCATCAGTCAGCATCTCTGTTTTGCTCTCAGTGGGTGCTTCAGTGTCTAGTAAACTGGAAGTATTCTATGGTTGTGCTGCAGACATAGTGCAGCTGTTAAGTCAACCAGCTACCAGGAACAAATCCATTGTGATTTTACCTTTATTATTATTCTGGGTGCTCATAAGGCATGTTTCCTAGATCTGAAACTCCCTAAATGGGTTTATCTAGAGTGCACCCATGATGAAAATAAGTCCAGCTAAGCTTTTCAGTTTTCCAAGTGTTTTTGTTACAGAGGAATTATTACAGAGGTCTCAATGATTTTAAGCATCTTTTCTAACCTAAATGCTTCTATGACTCTAGGAATTAACACAGCCCCTCAGCAAAAAGAGAAGAAAACAGGTTACTTTTACTATGACAAAGTGCTGAGCAAGAAATTAGTGTTTGAGAGTCCACAGGTAAGTTTGCTTTGATCAGTTCAGGTGGCTAAGAGTGTTCTTAGCATCCAGCTACCTCTGGGAAGTGGGTTTTATTGATTGCTAGTTTGCAGATGTGGAGGACCAAGTGAAAAGCTTGCTGTTGGAGCACCACAATGAGAACTTGTTAGAAACCATTCTTGGAGAACTTCAAGGAGGGTTTCTCTAAAAACAAGGTGTCAATGTTGTTGAGAAACTGAAAACATTAGTGGTCTGAGTGACATTATTTTTTGCTGAAAAAAAGTACAGGGTAGTTTGGCATCTCCACCTGACATCTGGTCCTCATTGTCTTGTGCCAATGCAAACTCATCAAGTCAGAAAAGATGAAATATTCCCCTCCGCTCCCAAACCCACCTCTCCTCTGGCTTGCTCAGCAGCTGTCAGCAGCCTGGCCACCTTGGTTTCATTACTGAAGCCCTCCCCCTGGCCAGCCACTTCTGCTGCTGACAATTACGCTCCAAGTCTTGCTGAGCCTGTTTAAGATGCAGCTTCCCCATGGCTCTCCACATCTTCCGTTCCAGCAGAGCTGTGTGGGACAAGTCTCATGAGAAACTACATGTCTGACTGTAAATGCTGATGAAGGTCTTAAGTTGAGAGTCTGGACCCTCCTTCAGTAGGTTAAACTAAGCAATATCAAACATAAAAATACAAACTGGGAAACCAGAGGTCTAGAGAGATGGACAGCATAGAAATGTAACCATGAAAGAAAGCCATGAAGGGGAAGCCAAATAAGGAGGAAGAAGGCAAATATTGCAAGCCTTTCAAATTTGACACACCTCTGCCTGATTCATTCTCTCAGTTTTGCTTGAGACAGGGAGTGTTTTATTGCCAACTGAATAAACAACTTTACACATGCAGTGATCAAAAGAGGAAAAGGTTGAGAGAGAAGGTAAGTCCCCAGGAGATGATAGAAGGTTATATACAAACCCTAAAGCAATAGGAGCTGCCAGGAGAAGAGTTGGGGGGAAGTAAGCAAGTTCAGAAAGTCAATTTGAGCTGAAGAGGAGGGCTATGTTTTCGAATCCAAAACAAACCAGCTTTAAATCAAACCAAAGACCCAGTGGATCCAAGCTCCTGGATATAGCATTTGAAAACGTTGGCCCCAAGCAATGCCTAAATGTATTGTAAATCCCAGTGATTACATACACCCATCCATGTGCACACACACAGGGAGGCCTGTAAAAACTCGGCTTTACAGGAGCTGAGCCTGAGCACAGAAGCTCAAGGAAGCTGCAAGTCTCTCTGGGCCCATCTGCATAGCCCAACCGCCTGCTGCTGGTGTACAGGCAAAATGCAGCTGCAGAACAGCTGTGCAGAGGTCCTGAGCCTTCCATGGCCCTACAAATACCTACATACCAGAGCTTCTACAGCATCTGACCCCAAACATTGTCCTGAGGATCATAGGGTTCTCATTAGTAGCACAGGACTCCATTAGCTGGGACTGGCCTGAATCTGTCTGATGGTTCCCTTTGTCCATCAGAGAGGTGAGTAAATCCCATCTGTGTAGGTGGGGTTTGGATTCCTGGGGTCTATTTCTACTAGCTCAGTTCTGGCTGCTGCTGGTTCTTCTGGGGATAGGCCCTTGAGTGGTGTTTTGCTGCATTGTCATTGCTGGTTCTTTGTCTTGATTGGGGTCCTTGGCTATGCTTGCAGTCCAAGTCACCCGCGAGTAATCATAGAATCAACTTGATTGGAAAAGAACCTTTAAAATCATCAAGTTCAACCCCAGGACTGCCAAAACCATCATTAAAGCATATCACTGAGGGCCTCATCTACGTGGTTTTTGAACACTTTAAGGGATGGTGACTCCACCACTGCCCTGGGCAGCCTGTTCCAATGCCTGATCATGGTCTTGGTGAAGAGATTGCTCCTAATATCCAATCTAAACAACCCCTGGAGCAGCTTGAGGCCATTACCTCTTCAATTTCTTCAATTCTTTACTTTTGTTGTCGCCAGTGCTGGCCCCTGGATTCAAATATGGCTTTGTCTGCTGAGCTTGGCTATTCTTGTCTTGGTCTAGGTACACTTATGGGCTCTCTTCCTGGTATGCTTTAAAGCTTGAAAGCTGTGCCAAGCGTGCAAGGGCACTTAAATCTGTGCCCAAAATGTGAGCACTGGACTTGCGTGTGGATCCATGCCCAGTCTCAGCACAGAATTAAGATATCAGTATGGCTCATAGAACTTCATTCAGGAGTTCTATGGCATCACTGCACACTGTGTATTTGTTTTGGAGGGAAGAAAGCATGGCTTGAGACACCTCTACCAGGATCAATTTGACTTCTTTACATGCCCTGGACGTGTGCAGACAGCAGCCTGGGGTTAGGAATGTACAGCTATGAAGTGCTGAGATATATTTTAAGACCTGAGCTTTGGGGAGCCAAGCTATTATGTCCTGTCTCGGAAAAGAGGCAGTTGAATTTCAGATTTTTCATGGCTGCTAGCTTTTACCCTGGTTTGGGCTTTTCCATGTTCTTATTTCTGTGTAGTTGGTGCCATTTCTGAATTGCCGCTCCAAAGTGCAGTCTTCCCCAAAGATTTGCAAGCAAACAGGCAAGCTGTCTATTATTCCAAGCTGGAATATATCCCAAACCTTTCACCACTCATCCCAGGGTATTGACAGCTCCAAGCGTTTTCTCTAAACTGTTGATGTTGTTGGTATGGTTGTGATATTTTCTCCTTGGTCTTGAACTGCCGTGCTTCATTTCATTGTTTATGTAAGCCTTGCAGTGCTCATTAGGAAAGCCTGGGCTGAAAAAATGTCTCATGCATAAAGCAGTTTGTTAGGGAAAAGGAAAACCAAATTGAAGGCTATGGCATAGTGAACCTACACAGTATGATTTACACCACATCAGTTTTTCAGGGCACTGGTGTTTAGGTCCAGAGTTGCTGGGTGCACAGTCCAGCAGAATTCCTTCTCATTGCAGCTGGAAAAGATGTCCAGCATATGGAATGTGGTTCTGTAGGCCTAATGACTGGAAGTTCTGGAAAGCTTTGCAATGAGCCTAACATGTCCAGACCCAGGGTGCTGTCTACGTCTTAAAGCTATTTGCATTATCTGTGTGTGCTGCATGATCCCCGCATCCTAGGGTACATTTAGGAGTGCAGGACAAATGAAGGAGTGCAGCACAAATGTCACAAATGAAGAAGTCTCAGCTCTCAACCGTCCTAACCCACCTCTTAAACTGTTTTCCAGGTCTGTGCTTGCAGATGGCTCCCTGATGTTGGGCAGACAAGACAACTGCTGGGCCCTTCCTGGAAGGGCTGTGGGAGTGCAATGTCCAAGCTGATGCTCACCTAAGTCTATCCAGCCTGGAGGCAAAAAGGGGGTGGTTGTGCCTTGGATATGCTCAGAGCAACCCTGGGCAGTTGTACCCAGATCTAAAGCCCTACTCCAGGCTTTTCTATGCCAGATGGACTTCTTTTAGTTTATCAATAGCCCTTTAAGGGCTCTGAATGCTTTCAGAGACTTTTGTGTGTCAAAGCCAGCACTGATCTAGGTATTCCTTTTCTACTCCATAGGGGCAACTTCTGTCATCCTTATTATCTATAAAGGGGTTAAGTTCCCTATGTGAGATGCTGATTTCATTACAACCCTCGGCTATAAACACTACGTGGTGCAGCACCCACTAATTGCTGGGTGTTATTGGCAGATGGAAAAGTGTGTGCATGGACCAGGAGATCAGTCCAGACCCTCTCTTTCTGCCAGAAAGTGAGTTATCCCCATCTCAAGTGATTTTTATTCCACTTTTTAATCTTATTTGTAAATGTGATCCCCTGATGACACAGTGTATAAAACCTTGGCTTGCACCACAATGTTGCTGAGATGAAGCTGGAAGGAGCTCCAAAATGCATAAGCTATTTTAAACATGAACTTAAAATCCTTCCTTGTTTTATTCCCCATTTGTTCTTATTTGGGCAAAGAGCATGAATGAAAAAGGGAGATGCTGCTCTGTGTTTGAAAGGAGGGCACAAAGGGGGAAAACATGTCTTGTGCCTAGATGAGGAATCCTGGTGATAGCTGGTTCCTAATCCCAGCTCTGTTTTCCCGTTTACTACTGAGTGGGTCACTTCTCATTTACTCCACATCTCCTTTTTCTATATGATTTAATTTTAAAACATATCAATTAATAATTAATTAATTAAAAGAAAATAATAATTATTATATAAATGATCTATAAGATTTAGTCAGGTATGCTCATGTGGAACTAGTTGCAGGAGTGAAAGATGTCATTCTTCTAACTAGAAACTGCTAAAGCTCTTTTTTGGCTTGCTACTGAAATGCCAGTGATTATATGGGCAGGATGGATTTCATTGAGCCTGATCTTTCCTTAGCTTCTTGCAAGGATGTGTTTAATTAGTGAAGCTTATATCTAATTCTACAAGGCTAAATGCATACTGAAAGTCTGACTTCTCTCTTGAAAGATGTTGAAGTAATGCTTTGATTCCAGGGGTGCTACATACACAGCTACCTCTCACGATCTACTGTTGATCATATGTGACTTTGCCTCATCCTCACCTGCAGACCTGGGATTGTCTTTGCTTGGGTGAGCAATTGCATTAAAATCAATGGAGTGGTTCAGGGGTTTTCAGACCAGAGCTGCTCTGTTGGATGGGGCACATCCTAAACAGAACACTTACGTGTTGTTTCATGTGGGATCTACTCTGAAATCTCTGGGAATGATGGGCAGAGAGAATCCTTCCTTGGAACAGGAAGGAGGGGATGGGGGAAGGATTATAAGATCCTGGCAAATCCTTCCCAAACTTTCTCTGAATTCGTGTCCAGAAAGAGCTGAGAGATAACTTCATCCACCATCCAACTGCTAGGATTTCCTCAGAGCTTGAGAAACAGACTTTTTATGCCTCTGACCTTGCTCTAAGTTTGGTTCCTTTTAAGTTGCTGAGGGGTGATGGGGAGGAAAAGGGAGGAGAAAAGAAGGAAAGTTTGATTTCTTTAATGTTCATGGAAGCAAACGATTGATAACACTTGCAAGAGCCAGGCAGAGTGCCAGAGGTGATACAGCGTAAGGCAGCTTTGCCAATGAAGCACGGCACTGCTGGCTGGGGATGCAAAGCTCTGCTTGTTTACAAATCTAGGCCACCCTTTGAGATGCTCTTGCCAATTGATTCAAACTGGAGGGAGCAGATAATAAAGCATGCTGATCTTTATAATCTGAACAAATGCCCACCAGGGACTGAATTAGGACCACCAGCTTCATGGTCTTTCCAAAGCCTGCAGGCAGATGGCTTCCCTGCTGGGAGGCAGAAGGATTAACTCCTTCTACTTTGACTACTACTTTTATGATAGTTTTGGTTTTGGGGGAAGTTGTGGGAGTTCGGCTCTTTAAGACAGGAGAAACGCATGGGAAAAATCAGCGTTGTGTCTTTATTTGTGAGTAGAAAATAGTTCTTATCACAGCTCTGGGAAACTATTGTTCTGATTTTTATAAATATGCTTGCATTCCCCTTGACTTTTTTCCTCTCCCTCTCCACTTGCTATCTCCCTTGCTGTATGCCCTTGGCTGCTTACCAGATGCTTCATGATGTAAGAGAAGATAAGCTGTTACAGAGAATAAAAATGAGAAGTGCTGATAATCTCTCAGTCCCCTAAATTCCTTGCCTGGGAATTCCCTTATATTCAGTATAAAGCCCCATGATTTCCACTAAGAGACAAATGATCTCAGCCACCTTCTCTCCTGGATGGAGACTTGTATATCAACTTGGGAGTCTCCTGTTTCTGTCTCCATGGGTGCATCCTTGTTTGACATGTGAACAAAGCCTGGGTAACCTTCCTGGCATCTGCTCTTGGCCAGGTTCCTTTTGCTGACAGTCTTCATTGTGCTGGGCAAGGCCTGAATGTTGGAGTGGAACAGGAATCAAAAGCCTCCTGGCACAGCAAGATTCTCAGCACTGATAAGCAATTTGGAGCAAGCAGGTAGATTTCCAAGTGTTTTGAAGGTGCTTTTCCTGTAATGCCATGGTCCAGTGACTGGGGTGAAAAATTTCAAGAATATTTGAAAAACAGGAGAGAAAAATCCCTTGTGATGCTGCTTTCAAATGTCCTCAAGAATTCAGCTTTACTCTCCTCATGACTCACAGCGTGACATTGGCTCTGTTCTTCCTTTTCAAGAATAAGACTAGTAATCTGTTTTAAATATATCTCAACATCTCATATTCCCTTTTGAAAAGTGTAATGGCTTCTTTGAGTGGAAGGTGCTGTGTACAAAACCAAGCAGATTCAGAGGGTGAAAATCACTGTGATGGGACCAAGCTTCTGAGAGTTACCTGCATTTGTGACCCTCTGCAATGCTTCAGCAAGCTGCAAGGCTTGGTATGGTTACCCTGTAACATCTTTATGAGCTAAGGTATCTTGGGCAGATGGGAAACACCCATAGGCCAGCTCTGGGGGCAGTGGAAGCAGATGGGTTTGCAGAAATGTCTTGTGCTCTGTACTATACAGGGAGTTCCAGCTGGACTGTAGCAAGGAGCCAGCAGAAGGCAGTGATGCTATGATTGCTGGTCAGACGGGATGGGCAGAGAATGTTGGATCCCTTCCCTTGCAAAACTAGCCAGGAGAAAGAAGTGTTTTATGGACAGAGGAGGAGGGGAAGAGTTGACCCCCGCTAATGCTGTCATGTTTCAGTGCCTGTTCTGTGTTAAGGGGATGGAGGAACAGTTAAGTTGCTGCCTAGCTTGGCCGCAGCACTCTGCCTTGCCTTAAAAGAGGCAGAAATCTAAATCCCTGGGTAACTTCAAAGCAACCCAGGGGAGATTAGGCTCCTTCAGAATCAGGCAGCAGATGAGCAAGAGGAACGAGGGATTTTTGAGGCTCAAATGCTGCTGAGGGTCCTTAAGCACTCTCTCTATGGAGGAGGAGTGAACTGGCTCCTCTGGTTTGGAGATGCTTGTAGCAGATCAGGACCCTGTGGCCTCTGTTACCCCCTGCTTTCTATTTCCCAAGCTGCTGGCTCTTATTTCCTTTCTAGCTGCTCTCTGCTCCTTTTCATTAGCAGCTCTCAGCAGTGCAAAGGAATCATATTCAGAAGTATGAATTCATCTCTTAAAACTTTGTGCTGATGCCAGCGGGTCAGCCACTTTGCAAAAAGAAACTTCCCTTCGAGAAACACTATCCCTTTTGAGAAAGGGCCAACAAGCCAGAAAAACAAACTATCAAAAATACTGCCTTCAGAAACACTCCTTAACTTGAATCTGTTTCTGGTCTCGTCCAGTTGGATGACTTGCAGCTCTGCCAATGACCTACAAACCTGCTTCTATTATGTGATTTAGCCTGGCCACCCTGTACAAAGGATGGGCAGCAGTTTCTGGTAGAGGCAAATTCAAGTCTTGCATGGTTCCTATCCTGTTAGAGAAGCACATATGCTGTAGAAGTTATTTTATATATATATATATATATATATCTCACATATATCCACCTCTTTGCTCACCTTGGCTTTGATATAAAGACCATCTGGAGAGGCTGGTGACTACAAGAGAATTACTACCACTAGAGCTGTTCATGTAAACTTTTGGCCATCTCCCTTGTCTCTAGAACAAGGACTCTTCTGGAAAAGGAGTCAGGGTATTGTCAGGCTATGGGGTGGCACCAGCCCTCGCTGATACTGAGCACAACGCATCCTTGCCTCATAGAAGTACCAGGTGGAGCTGTCAGACATTTCTAATCATGAATGAGATGGTTATATATGAAAACCATCACCTCCTTTGAAGGAGTTGTGGTTTCACCTTGCTCCTCTTGCAGTCACTGAACCCTACAAAGGGTAGCGCAGCCTGGTTAACACTTAAAGAAATGTTACCATGGACGTCCATGTCTCAAACCACCCAGACCCCAAATCCCAGAGTTTCTTCTAGCGTGTGTGTGTCTTTATTTCCTCACAACATTCTCTCTCTGCTGGAAAAGGTTTTTCATTGAACAGCAGTGAAGGCAGCTGAAATGTGGTTTTTCCTACAATGAAATAATGTTTTCCTAATTTCAGCATCTTTTTTCTTAAGCATGTCCACATGTAGCACACTTCAAGAACAGTTCAAGTTTCAAGGCACAGCTGTAGAGAGTACTGAGAAAGGTTTGACTACTGGCACTCTCCAGTCCTGTGCCTCTGTGTTGGACACTAGGAAACCAGACGAATCCCTTGCCTGCCCCTCTGCTTGAGTGAAATTCTTGGGTGTTTTGGTTACTTCCAAAGGAAAAAGTATAAGGCCAAATGCATAAGGTGGGCAGAAAGAGGGACAGAATGTGTTCTCCTTGACTCCATGCTCTTCTTTGAGAGCTGGTAGCATGACAGTGCTTTACCTTGGGTTAATCAGTCTGACTGCATCAGAAAATCTCTTTTGGGGAGCAGCTTGTATTTCCAGATGCTGGCTGAGGATCTAGGCAAAAAGTGGAGATGTTCTTCCTGCTTTTAAGGCCAGTGGCTTTCAGCCAGGTCTTTGAGATCCCCCCAAAACACCCTCTCCTCCAAACACACTCATCTGAGTCACACTTAAAAGCATCGCTCTGGATTAAGATGCTTACGTGCAAATGAGGAGGAGAATCATGACTTTGGGCCTGGGAGCAGAGCCTGCAGTCTTGCCAGCTGCCAAGATTGAAATACAGGCTTTGGGAGTTCAGAATCAGAGCGGTTGCCTGCATCCCTGCTGATGCTCTTTTCTTGTTTTTCGTGATTCCTCTGGCAGGTGACCCATAGATTATACTCTAACTTCTTTTCCAAGAGGAAGCTGAAATGATCACCAATTTTCATTCGAAATAGAGCAGCAGAGGACTTTTTTATTATTCAGCTGCTTCTAAGCTGGAAGATAAGCCTAATTGCTAAAGCACTGTCAACTACAGAGGACTCTGAATAGAGGAGAATAAAGCCCATTAGATCTAACCTTTAGCTGCTGGAAATGAATCCTTTACTGTGCTCAATGTCTTAAAGAATCCAGTGTTTTCTTCTAGATAACTACTTTACTACTTTACTTATCTATTCACTCATGAATTGTAAGCCTGTAAAGCAGTGATAAAATACAACAGGGAACACAGATTTGACCCAACATATCCATTTATTTTTCCCCACAGGCAGAGATGAAAATACAGCAATCTTGGAAGTATGTAGCACATGCTGCTGTTTTGAGCCCAGCTAGACTTTAAGTGTCAACCCTTATTCCCTATTCAATTCAGGCTCTTGGGCTGATGTTGTGTATCACTATCACACTTAAATATATGGGGTACCGCCTCATTTGTCAGTTGCCACGAAGCATTTTTACTGTCAGATAGGATGAGGTCCATATTCAAGCTGTGATCAAACCTTGGACACAGAGTATGAGCAATAACTGCAATGAATATTCCTGTCAGTATATGGCTTAGTCTCCTCTAAAGCACCTCCTGCCAAGGGTCTGATGTCATCTGTCTTCTTGGATCAGGGAAATGGTGTGAATTCAAGTTTTGTGATGAACAAATCCATTTCTATGAGAGCACTCAGGCTTGCTACCAAGAATCCAACTGATTACTTTTTCCCCTTCTGCAACTCCCCCCATCCCCACCCTTATGAGGTAGATGCTGGTGTTTACTGTGGTTGTAGTGTATATGAGACATTGATTTATATGATAATAGTCTCAACAGTAAAATCTTAGAATAGTAATGACTGGGCCCAGTTTTGAAATCTGGTATTTAGGACATTGATCTTTAAGAGCAGCTGGAGGATACTGTGGGTTCCATCAGTCGCATTCAGTAGTGGGCATATACACCATAATGGGCTTAATACCAAGACCTGAGCTACAACTATTTCTGCTTCAGGTTAGGCTTCATCTCAGGTTTTGCTCTAAAAATGACATAGCAGCAGTGTAGGTATTGTTTTCTGTGAAGGCTGGTACCTGTACCTCCAAGTTACTGGACCTCTGTCTCAGGATGTGCATTGATACCTGCAACCAGAATGAAAACCCTGAAATTCCACCCAAAGTCCATTGCTTAGCCTCATGCTTTTAGAAGGACTATCAAGTAGTCCTACTATCCAAGAAGTATCAAGCTGGAGACAGACTCGAAGACTTCCATGAAATCCAGTGCTAGCTAGTCATAGCATGGAATGGAAGGCTGGATATGCTCTAACACCTGGATGTTGGAGCTGGCTATATCAAAGGATAAGCAAGATGTGCTTCCTGGTGATCCTGCTGAATTAAATGACTAGAATATGACTTGAAAGCCCTCTGGAAACAAGCATCACCTATTTATTTTCCCTGTTGCTGATACAGCACTGGTAGACTAGATGTAGACTCCTAGTCTTGAGAATGCAGCTCATGTTGCCCTAGCTGAGATGGCTTTACACCATGCAGCTCAGGGACTGCTGGTGACAGCACAGCGTTCAGTGTGAGCTAACATATGTATACACTTAGCTTACTGAAGGGGATTTACAGTCTCCTCGTGTTTCTGCACTGGGGATAGCTCTACTGATTTGTCTCCAGCCTGTTGACATGAGCTACAACATTGTGAGATGCCTAACATTGATGACGGTGGGCTGCAGCTTCTAAGGGCTGAAACCTGGGGTGAAAGAGGTGAAATCTGGCTCATAGCAGCTTAACATCAAGGCATGTCCTTATTTCAGGTGACAGGTACAGCCTCACTCAGATCTCAGCTTTGTGTGGGGTTTGGTGACAACCATTTAAGATGGACTTAATCTATTTTTAAGGGGTGTTGTCAAACACTAAGGATCGATTTTCAGTGTTTGGTCCCATCTCCTCACAAAAGGAGTATAACAGGACCTGGGCTGCTGCTCAAGTCTTAGTACAATCTGCTGAAACAACACCAAAAAGCCATTTTACAACATAATCCTTCTGTCACTGTTACTAAACTGAATAAAAACAGGAATTCAGGCCTTTATTCAGGAAAGCTCTTAAGTAAGCACTAGCATTTTAGTGAACACATTTGCTATGGGCAGTTTCTGTTCCAATGCACTGCTCTTATGGCCTTCCAAAGGACGGTTAGTTGGGGCTTTTTTAGAGCATACCTTTCAAAAGAAACTTTTCCTCCTCTCCATAGCAGTCGTCAATCTGGTAACTGCCTTCTGCAACAGCATAGGTTGCAGAAATACATTAAAAGAAAAGATCAGTGGATTTTGGGAGTGTGTTGAGTGAAAATTGATGATTCTTTTTTAATATGAGACCAAGTACTTAGACTTAAATTTAGCAGGTGTTTGACTATAATAACCAAGATATTTCAGAAAATTGAAAGCATCTTTGCCAAGCTGCAGAACTCTCAGTTTGGATACCTTTCATCTAGAAATGGATATAGCTTTTAATGGGTTAAAACAGAGTAGAGGAATAATTTGAAGACAAAATAAGATGAAACCAGCCCTGTTTTAGTCAGTTCATAAGTAAAATAATTCTTTGCCTTCTGTAGACACCAGGCTGACCAACTATGATTCTCCAAACTTGTGACAAAGTTGGTGGTTGTTCCACCAAGTTTGTGCAGTGTGAGGTCTCAGGAAGCAGCTCAGAAGAAATTGCCAAGTACCTTGGAATGAAGCAATGTTATTTGTTGTAATAATTACTAATCCTTTAAGAAAGCAGAACAATGTTTGGATTGGATATACGGAAAGATAAAAACTTCATAATGCACTTGAGTTTTACTCTCTTGATTACAAGGTGTTAGCAGACTGTAAACCTTTGCTTGTAGTACTTTGAGATCTGTAGTGTTCAGAAGTCCAGAGGATACTCAAAGCTGGCTATTCCTTTAGCAGAACCTTCTGTGACTGAATACCCACCCAAATGCTGGAGGGAATGCCCTCATCAGAAACAGAGAATCCTTTCCCAAACAAAACCTTTCTTTCCTTCTTTTTTCTTCCTCTTTCAGCTGCTGCTATGTGGTATCATGTCCTATTGTATTACATTATCATATCTTGTCAAGTCATGGCATGGTATAAAGCAGCTTAATGTGGTAGAAGGAATGCAACATTATCTGAAGCCAGCATCTACAGTAATCCTCTCTGTCATCTTTCCTTCCTGGAGCCTGTCCAATGCATTTTGTGCAAAGTGGGATCGATCAAAGCTTCTCATTTTCATATCTACATGGTATAATGTTACCTAAACAAGAAGAAAGAACTGTGTGAGAGCTATCAATGAACAGACCTAGTTCCCAGAAGTCATGCCCACTATTTTTGTTGGACCATCAATGCCTGCCTCTAGCTAAAGAAACAGCTTAAGCCACAATGCTTAGATTCTCCATTGTCATAGATCTGAAATATGTAAAACATCTGTAGTGCCGAAATCCTCACCTTGTCTCCATTGACTTTGACAATGAAAGTGTGATCCTTTACAAAGATCTGGATGGTGTGCAAAAAACTTCAGTCAAATCAGTACAGGGGTTTCAAACCACTGCAAAGTCTTTTGGGAGAGGCGAAAGAAACCAGCACCTTTGAGGTTTTGTTTCAGGTTTCTCCCATAAATATTTCTCGACTGTCCACTTCTACTTTAACTGCACAGGAATTCCAGTGACATCTTTACTTCCCAGCAAAGTGCACGAGGAGGGATGCCTTATGTAACTTCTCTGCTTAAATTGCATAAAAAAAAAAAATCCATTCTGCTGAGAAAGCAAGAACATTCTGTGCACATTTGAAGTCTTAGATCAGTTTATACAGTTTTCATTTCACTCTTTAGACTTTAAACCTTCACATTTCATTCTTAAAAGTGGCATTTCTCCTCTTGGTGGTGGGGGTGGTAACAGGAGAAGAGTACATTCTATTCTGGTTTATTTTTAGGTATAAAATCAGAACATTTAAGTCCTAGCTCAAGTGGATTATAAACTTCAGGGTAAAGTGGGTCCTATTTCTGTTGCACAGCATCTAGCACAACATTATTCTGGCAGATAACTACAAGCGTTACACTAATGCAGATGATGACAAAAGGAGCTTGTTCTAGGTAAGACATGATTTACTTTCTGTCCACTTCCAAATATCTCAAAGCTTTTCCAAAATCTCTATTTCAAAGAAAACTGAGATATTATGTTTAAAACTTATAGAGAGAGAAAACTGTGGTTGAAGGAGGTAAATTATCCAGGTCTGATATTGCTGTCTGAATAGTGAACCTGTCCTAGGAAGACTTCAGTAAAAGATATATTCTGCTTCCCCATAATAATCTTGCAAAATGCTATGAGGTGTTCCCAAGCAGTGTATCATCCCAGAGCGTATCTGTGGATGAAGCATTAAACCTCTGCTGTCAGAAGAACAGTATGTGCTTTCCAGATGCTGGAAAGCTTTATTCTCTTTGGGTTTTTTAACTTCAGCACCAGTTTTTCAACTGCTAGCATTGATTCAATCTACAGCATCAATACTGCAAGCTACTGCTTCAGGACCAGCTCTCTAGAGATCTTCTGGTCCTTCCAGTGGGGTACCTCCAGCTCCAGCAGTACACTAAAAAGCTCTCCCTTTGGTTCTATTTATCCCAATGAAAAATGGATCCAGTGCCTCCAGCTGCCTTGCTTTTACAGTGATGCTGTTGAGCCAATGATGATAGGACCATGGGGGAAATCAGGTCTGTAAAGCAGTCAGCTCTGATCCCACCTGCTACACAGATAGATGGGATTTACATACTGTCTGAAGCCAGGCTAAGAGAAGGACACGTGCAGAAAACTAGGAGCTTTACTGTTGGTCCTGGGCCCACAGTGCAGTAGAGAATGCAAACAGGATTTCTCTATTAGGAGTATAGGCATTACTTGGCAATTTGATGCCATCAAATACCCAAATTTTTCTTTTTTCTTGAATAATTTTCCTTGGATTAATGTCAGCCCAAAGCTTCCAAGCTTGCAAGACAATTTAGGCTTCAGTTCCCCATACACCATCACTCAGCAGAAATCCTTTCCTTGCAGAGCAAGTCGTGTGAGCCCATTCCCAGGCATATGGGAGCGTATGCACAGGACTGAGGTGTGCAGCACTTGAATGGTGTGGCCCAACAGCTGAAGTCATGCCTGTGGTATCTCAAATATGAGAGCAAAAACTGTTTAAAGAGCTTCCAAGTCAAACACTCAAGCATGTTTTGTAGCCTTTGAAATACAGCTGGTTGAAAAGTCCTGACAGTGTGATCTATTAGGCTGTGGAATAGTTCCCCCAGGGAAGTGTTGGGAGGGCTATCAATTGAGTCATTTAGTGCTGAGAGGAATATACTACAGGGAGCAATCCCTCATTAGCTGGACTAAAGGATCTTTCTGCTTCAAATTCTAGTGCTCCTACAGAAAAAAAAAAGATCCATTGACATCTTCTTGTTCTTCCATATGCTCAAATTGGCAGGGCTGTAGGGCAGTTGGCTGCATTTTTTAGCTTTTGTTTATAAAACATATAAATTTATCAAGGGGGGGTGGTGGTTCATGTGTTAGGCAAAGTGTGTAGTGTCAAGAGCAATCTAAAGAAAACAGTCATGGGGATAAATGAAATGCACATACATTATGCTCTAAATAGCAGGGAGACATGTAGATCCTTCTTGAGAAGCTCTTTCTCTGACCATGCTTCAGAAAATGAAGACAAACCAGGCAGCTGAATCAAACTGAATGAGTCTGGGTTCATCAGCCACTGGCAGCTAAGAGCTCTCTGGGCTTGGCAGGTGTACTTCCAAGTACATCCCACACATCCCTTCACACTCGGAATAACACAGTGAGGTCCTCTGTTGCACTCAAAGCCATTATGATGTGTCCTTTTGGTCATGCAGTGTTTTAAATTAGCCATTCTCATGCTCTGGATGTAAAAGTACCCAGGCCTGGTCTTCTGGCACTGGGTGTGAGAGCATCAGCATAGTGACTTGGAAGATGAGGTGGCTAGGAGGATGAGGTGGCTGTGTTTTGGATGGCAACTGTTTCCTTCTCTAATTTTCCTGTGTAACCTTGGGGATACCAGTTAGATCTTTGAGATAACTTATTGCACAGTATAAGCTAACAGCTCTGATGGGCAATTCTCTGCCTATTGTCCTAGCAGGCTGGATCATCACTGACTTTGTGTTATCAATAGGGAATATGGAAGCTGCCTTCTAAACCTTAATAATAAGACCTATCATGAGTATTGTGGCCTTTCTCCAATGGACTGCATAAGTTAGCGAAAATCTGGTCACTTCAGAGAGAACCAACTCACTCATTACTTTTTTGACAGCAGCCGCTATAAATGCATCAGTGGTAGTTTGGCTTTTTAGAGGAGCAGAGATATTACTGACATAAGTCCAGAATTTGTAGAGGATTTGGTTAAGGGCTATTTTTTGGGTGAAAATCTTGGCATCCCAGTGTTTTGAGTATTTTCCAGCAATGATGATTTTCCCTTCTGTGCTTCTTTTTTTAATATTTTCCAAGTGGACAATCCCAAAGGTGGACGGTTTAATGGGAGGGGGGAAGAAAAGAGTCAGAGATATTCTAAAAGCAACGCGAATTTTATGCCAAAAAGTGTCTTTTCCATATTTATAAGCCCCTGTCATCCCCTCTCCCTCCGCCTCCTCCTGCTTAAAAGGAAACTCCATTACAAAGGCAGGAAAGAACATCAAACAAACCTCGCTTGGCAGCCATGTCTATATGTGAAATTACTGTCAGAGTACAAAGGAAGACTCAAGATTTAGAAGGTAACATGTGATAAGAGAATGCCGTCCTTCTCAATGTCTTTACCTTTTGTTGGTGAGAACTGGGAAGGGGCTGGTGGTGGTGCTTTTTGTTTTTAGAAGGATCTTGCCAATTATAGAAAGCCAAAGACACAAATCACTGCAAAGTTCTGTGGGCTGTTGGCGATTTGGCCTTGCTGTAAGACATGTAGCTCCGATTGCAGCAGGAGTGACTTCAGCAAGTTTTTTGTGTAGGCATGTGTTCCCCCTTAGATCTATCCTTTGGGTACAAGCTTGGGCCACCAGAGGAAGAGCCGTAGTGTGTAAGGTCACACAAGCCTTTACTGAAACATTTCTGAGCTGCTGGGAGCTAACTGAATGCTCCCATCTCACCTTAGTTATAAGATACATTTGGTTGATGCAACCACATGTGCCTTACATGGATCCTTTGCAGTGGTTTTAAGCATATGTGTTTTGTTTCATTAGGGAGGCAAATAAAGAGCTTGTAGTTGTTCCTGCTCTGTGAATGCAAGCTAACTGATGAATTAATGTAACAGTGGCATCCTGTGTCTTGAAGTAGCTGTATGCCTCATCTTCCTCTTCACCTTGAAGGTTGTCTTGATTAGCTCTATTCTTATTCATGCTTTGGCAGTCCTACCTTCTATGCCAAAACAGCACTCATTTTCCACCCTTCCCAAGTGCAAGTGCTGTAGGAGACCAGGGCAGCGAAAGCAGAGACACAACAGGGGCTGCTGGTGCTCCAGCCCACCTTTGCATGGACATGTGGGACAGAAGAGATCAGAACCCACTACCCTCACCAGCCTTGGCTGCTTGGGCTTTGCTCATAGATTTAGATGTTCGGGCATTGTGACAGTTACCAGAAGAGTACCAAACCATGGTGCTGGCTGTCTCATTTGGATTTCCCTGCTGTATATGGGAGCATCTGCCATGCTGTAGCCCCAAATGAAAGCTGAGACCGATTCCCAGATGCAGCCCTAAACTTGTTGTCCACTTAAGTATTCTTAAACTGTTTGTGTTTTCAACCTGTTTCTTGTCCTGTGTGGTACCATGACCTGATCCCTTGTGGTCCCCTGTGCCACAACTGCAGAAGAAGCTGGTTCATTCTCAGCTAAGGTGTAAGTCTCTTCTTCATTCTTGGAAAGAGGATTTTCTCCTTAAACAAGGCTTAATATAAGAGATATTTTTAATCACTCTGTCTTGAGAGCTATTGAACTCATCCAGTGTAACACAAATTGAACTTTTTCAAACAATTGAATAATTGAAAGGATGGAACCTTTCTTTTCTGGCTCTTTAAGTGTCTGCACTACAAGGTCTTCCTTCCTTTATTTTAGGGCACAAAAGTATTGTATGCTTGGGTTTTTTTAATATGGAGATGATAAAGCTACAGGTGACATTTGTTGACCTCAGGCCGGACATTCAGAAGCACTGTATTGACTGTATCTTTTGGGAAGAATAATGCTTCTTCCTTTGAGAACAATAAAATTTAGTCTTTTTCATTTTTCCTTTAGGAAAATCTGTCCAGGAAGGCATGTCTGCAAACCTGGTTTACAGCCTACTTTCCAGTCTCATCGGAAGTTTTCTTGAATGAGGTGCAGAAAGTGGCTGAAAGCAGGGGGAAGGGAGAAAAAGTCCTCTGTGCATGCACGCACACACACACGAGATGGAGACACTGGTTAGCAACATAAACAAAAGGTGGGTGGTAACCCCCAAGCTTTTTTTTTTTTTTGACAGCCAGTGGTGGCAGTGATGAATTTGTGAAGTTATCTAATTTTCCACTGTTTTAATTAGAGGCCTGGGCTATGAGACCTAACAGCTGGGTTCTTTGTACTGCTTTCTGTTGCCTGACAGAGAAAAATTTCTACTGTATCTTCAGCCAAGCTTTCAGTCTGACCTGAGCAAATGAAACTTCTGGGACTAATAAACTGTGGTTTCTGGGCAGATTGCTTTTTGAACTGCTGCTTTGCTATCCTAACATGCAAAGAACACAAAGGCTTGCAAAGTGAACTCCCTTTGTACTTTAAAGCTAATGGTGATGCTTATTAAAGAGGTAGGAGGAGAGCAGGAGAGCAGGGAGGAACTCTCCCTAGCATATTAGAGGACTTATCAAGTGTAAAGTTTCTTCTGATCGGGCACAGCAGAGTTGAGGCCAGTTGGGAAGTTATGATGCTGAAGACTTTGGAAGACAATGGTTTGGTTGCAAAGCACAACTAGTTGAGCAACTTAATTTATTACTCAGTTCCTGCCAAGTGCTTTTTAAAGCTTTATATTAGCCTCAATGTGCATCACAGTTCATCACCCCCCTGTTTCCCAAAAGCATGCACTGTAATCACTTTCTTTCACCATAATCCATGAGGAAAAAAATGTCAAAGGAACTTTTAGACCTGAATTCAGTTAAGTCCTAAGTTTTTGCTTAAATCCCATTGGAGTCAAAGGAATTAAGTAAGGCTTTGACTTAAGGCACGTATTTAATTGCTTTGCTGAATCAGAGCCCATATTCTGATTTTCTCTCTCAGGAGCACTTTACGTTCAGAAATGTGTTTTCATCTGACAAAAGGCCACTGCTCCCTCTTTCCCTACCTGCTTTCTGTGGCAGATTTCCTGTGGGCTCTTTTGCCATAGGTGTCAAAGGGACTTGGTGATGACAAGGGTACTCAAACCAATGCAATTTCAATAAACCAGAAAGTCATTTGATTTGCAAGGAACTTAAAGAAAATAGCTTTTATGTAAGGGCAGTTGAGTAATGACCTATCACTCAAGCAGTTGTGAAAGAAAAGCCCTTTACAGCATGTAGGTGAAGAATGGTGCTTTTAATAGCCATGATTTCAGTCCTGGCTTGGATAAAAATTTAAGGCATGTCCAAATACTGCAGCAGATTAATTGTGTGGCACAGTGAAGGATTTCAGGCCTTCCATCATCCATACTGGGGATGGGACCATTGTTTGCTACAACCTCCTTTCAGCCCCACCTGACTCCCCCAACAACTCCAGTAGAAAGAGTAGGACAGTGAGTGACCAGGTTTTGCTCTGACCCTTGGCTGGAGAACAGCAAGACACCCATCTATACAGACTTGGGAACTGGGAGACCATGCCTGCCTTCTCAGATGGAGAAGCATCTTGCCCTCATCCAGCCATGTTCCTTAACTCTTGAGACAGCAGCCTGGCCTTGCTTGTGCTTCTGAGAAATCTTGACCCAGCACCACTGTTGTCTTCTTCAGAATCTAATTCTTTGGAGATATCCTGAAGCTGTACAGCAGAATCTTGCTTAGAGAGCAGCAGTTATAGGCATTTACGTATTTAACCCTGTGGAATACTGGGGGGTCAGCCAAAAAATCACATCAGCTCTAATGATATCTCTGCTTTGCTTAACCCACTACAGAAAGTAAATAATGAGTAATGACCAAAAGTGACAGTGAGTTTGGTCAAAGATGATGATGATGATGAAGCATGGTTATGGCCAAAAATGTTAGTTTGAAGTTTTTGCAAGAGCACTGCTTCTAAGAACAATCTATTTTCCAATCTAATAGGAAGAGTGACTTCATGGAACACGGCCACACTTAGTTCTGATGTCATCACAGAGGTTTTTCCCATAAGTGCAGATCCTGTTGTGTCAGATGAATTTATCACTACAGAAGGGCTTTTAGGGTGTGCTGATTCATCTTGTGTACAATGTGAAAGGACTGAGAACGGAGACTGCAGTGTTCTTCTGCTGGGGAAATCTCATCTCCCTGATGTGCAAAGTGAGACATTTTGCATTCACCAACTGCTGCTTTCTCTTCATAGGCAATAGGAGAGGATAGGGAAAAACCTGTTTTGACCTTATCTATAAATTGTTGGGTAAGTTCCTCAAATGAAAAGATACAGATACAGATTTCATCTCCATACAGTACAGAAAGGTCTCAGATTTGCAACAGTTCTTCCATGGACAAGTCCTGATTCTACCAGGCTGAAGTTCATGTTTTCTGCCTTTGTGCCTCTTTGGGTTTGTCTTGTGTTATATGTGGCCTGAGCACAGGTATTCCCATGTGGAAGCTCTGGGGAGAAAGTAGGGATTCTATGTGTCCCAAGGCTAATTAATGGGATGGTGCTGAGCGCATTTTAATGGAGGCTACTCTGTGGCCCCATGTGGAAGCAGCTGCACTTTTCTCTAGGATGAAGTGATGGCTGACATTAAGCAGTTTCTAAGTCCCAGGTGCCAAAAGTCCAACTAAGATGGGATTTAAGCCAAATTCAGGTTGCATTCCAGTCTGTGATGAAAGGAAATTTTGAAACATTTGACTTTCCTGCAGAGCAGAAATTCCATTTCCCAATCAGCTGTAAATAATCATTTAAAGATGGACTCTAAATTGAGATCATTTTAATGTGTCATCTCTGTTTTAATTGCTTATAGCCCTGAGTAAATGTTATCAGACCATCAGAGCCTAAGGATGAAGCAAGCGCTGGGTAGTGATTCAGATGGGATTGCTTCTTGCCAAAGAGGAAGTCCTGGGACAGAGATGACTCCATTGCAAGAGCAAGAGACACAACAGTGAACTCTCTGTTTACAGTGGGTCACTGAAAGAATGGGATAATTGCAATTATCAGAGTTAAGCAGCATTTTGATGACTGCTTCATTTAAAGAATATGTATGTAAAGCTCTGACATAGTGGAGAGGTGCCAATTTGCCCTGGCCAAGGAGTGGACCTATTATCTCCTTCAAAGAGCTGGCAGCTTTACCCATGGCAGAAGAGTGGAACATTGAGGCAAGCTGTGCTCTTTTCAGTTAATGAGTCACAGCACCAGGCATGCACAGACCACACCAGGAATCAGAGCAGAGACCTACAGCAGTAGCAAAGAGAATATCTCTTGTTTCTCCCTTACAGCAACCTCTGTTGATGGCTCTGGAAAGAGGAGGACAGGGAAGTTTTAGTGTGATAACCTGCATTCATCCGTAGGAGTTTGACCTAGGGAAGATGCCAAACTGGGGTGCTTCTCATCCACTGCAGTGGGTGGTGAATACTTCTGCTCCTACTGTTCTCCCTCTTGAGCGCTTGCCACCCCATTCTTCCCAATTCCTGACAATTTACCCACTTCCTATGTCAAGCAGCCTTTCTTCACCAGCATACATGTGGGTCTGGGATACATGTGATCCCATATTTCTCAAGCCAGTCCAAGCTACTTGATTCTGCTCTCTAAAGAACCTCTGTATTTGGAAAACAAAACTTCACTGAGCTGGACTTTATCATTCCTCCCTATTGAAGTTACTGATGCTGGATTTCTGACGAGGCCAAAGGAATTAGGAGCCAGCACCCGCTGGGTTAAATGCTTTGAGCCCTTCAAAGGCGCTTGCATGGACTATTGTCCAAAATGTAGACAGAGGTATATAAATGATCATCAACATGTTGAGAAATCAAGATGCTTTAAAGGATAAGACCTTTCCATACATGGGTTCTGTCCAAGCTCAGCTCTGTACTATGAGTAACTGAACAGGAGCTGTGCTCTTAATGCTGAATTTATTAGTCTTTTTGTTTCAAGGTCTTCAGTAATTACCATCATGTGACTCGGGTTCATGGAGTTAAGAATGTTACACGTCCTGCTATCTGGTGTGGGAGTTCTCATATACACAACCTAAAAATGTGGAGAAACCACAGATTTATGAGATCATGCTTTTTAAGTATGCCCTTGTCCAAGAAATCATAGTTTCTAAATCACTCGCACTCTACATTCCTACCGACATTGAATTTGCTTTTATGAAGTAGGCACTGGTCCATGATATTAATTGCCATATTAGTAAAATACATTCAGAGAGGACTGGAGATTTGCCATGTCAGTTTCTAACTCCTTCTCTCTTCTAGACTTGTGGAGGGGAAGAAGGGAACTGCCATCTGGATGCTTGCCAGACCAAGAGGATGGCTTGACACGCATTGGATAGCATGAAAGCTCTCATTGAAATATGCTAAAGACACTTAAAATGGCTGGCTGGGCTCAGGTTCACTCCTTTAATCCATTGTTTAAACGTCCCACCCACATTAAAGAGTTTTCTTCTGATTTCTTAAACCCCAAAGGTGACCGCAATGTAGTCTGGTGGGTCTCAAGGAGCAGATCATGCCAACTGGTTGCCGGTCCTCTGAACCTAATGCTGAGCAGTTGCAGCAATAAAAGAAACTTTGCTAGGACAAAGGAAGCTCTTCCACCTATTAGTCACCACCCCAATTAAGAGGGATCATGAAAAGCCTTCCCAATTAGTCCTGTATTGCCAGGGATCTACAAAAAACATTGTGTGGGCTGCAATGCAAAATTTTGTTCCCCAAATCAGTAAAACCTGCCCATATACTTACAAAATCTGATAAACAGAGTTCTTCCACTGCCTTTTCTTTCAAAACAAGGCTTCCAAGCAGGCAGTTTGAAGAAAAGATAAAAGGTGCAAAAATGATCTTAGAAAGTCCTGGTACCTCTAGTCAAGGTACAAACTGTCTATTACAAAGCTTCTTGGAAATACTGATTAACTCCTACTTGTGAGTGCAAAGGAGTCTGTTCTGCTGGCAGTGTTGGTCCTAAAGTACTCTTATTTAATAGAGCACTTCAAAATTTGAGGCCATTTGCATTTATTACAGTGATTAAACAACCGAGTGGAACACGTTTCAAGTGAAGCATGACTCTTGGTGCTTTGTTATATTGAGTTTTGTGGGCTATACTCATGTGGACAATGTGTATAGCTACTCCCTGTCCTCCCCTGACTTGTATTATTAATCTGATACCCTTTCCCAGCCCTTGCTGATTCATTCCTTTGCTGTTTCTACCTTGAGCTTGCTCTGGGAGGGGGTGTGAAGAGCAATTCCAGCTCATTAGCTTTTACCATCTAGACATTAACTCCTGTAAAGGGTTACCCTTCAAGGAAGCATTAAGCATTGAATTTCTGTAAGATAAGCTGGCTTGGATGACACTGTAATAAGAGGCAGCAAAATGAGAAATTATTTCAGTGATGGCAACCTAATGTCAAAACACTGTGGGTGTATTGTGATAATGTAAATGAATCTCCATCACTACCACTGCTATCCTGCCTTTCTTCCCACCCTGCCATGTTGCCTCCATCCTTTCCCTTCTGCTTGCCCTAGGACTCAATTGACCTGACTGAGCCAGCAGAAACTGCTGTATGGTTTTTGTAAGGCTCACTTTTCCACTAAATTGGTTAATCATGGGGTTGGGTGAGCATGTGAGCTGGTCCTAAGGACAAGTGAATGGGACTGTATCTTTATACCACCTTCTCATTACTATTGTTCAGGAATTACTTAAACTAAAAAACTGCAGCTCCTCATGCAGTAAATCTTCATGTTGTTCAATGGTGCCTTTTATTTAATCATATCCAATGGAACTGAGATTTTTCAGCTCTAGTGACTCTGGGCTCACCCAAAGGGACCCAAGGTTTTGCAGACCACCTGTGGCAAAGGTGGAAATGAGCAGCACTGCTCCTGGTAAACAGTTTTTACAGCTAAAGCAGACTCATCCACCTTCATTCACTAGAGAAACTTGCAGAATACTTAAGCTTGAATTGAATTTATGCAACTGATAATAACCAAGTATTTTTTTAAAGAAAACAGAGGTAAAAATTGGATAAATGCTGGCTAACTGCCCATTTGACTCTATTAATTTTGTAATTTGGACTTTGCATATTTGGAACTTGGATGTTTTTAATTTGGATTTTCAAAACTCCATGCTGAAATTGCCAAACCTTTGCAAACCTGACTTGGTTTTTCCATTCAGTATAATTCATGGTTCCAAACATCTGATTTCACCTGCCACTGCAAGTTCACTTCTACTTTTATTATAGACATTCAATTCCCAGTCATTTTATCACTTTTGAAGTTCTGTGCCTGAATGTATCGCATTAACTTCAACATAGAAAAGAATATTGCTGCCCAGGCAAAGACCTTTAGCAGAGAAACTCCCGTTACTCCCTAGAAGAAACCCAGAACTAATTCCCTCATGTGTCCCTAGCCAAGACACATTTTCTGCCTGTAGGACACCTGTCAAAGAGGAACAGGCGTTTTATAAAATAAACAAAAATCATTTGGTGAGCAAACTCAGGGAAGAGAAGAGAACCAGCCAAGTTCCGGATATCCTGGATAGCGGTTTTCATGCTTCCTTCAGCTGTCTCGAAGAAAAATATCATCTCTTCCTAGCCAATTCTGGTTTTATTTTCAGCCTAAGGAATAAATGGATAACATAGATGAAATTTTCTTTCTTGCCTAATGTAATCAAAGGCTTAGTGGACAAGGTAAATGATGGCATGAGCTATAATTAAATGTTCTAGGGCTTGAGGTATCTGATCTGAATGTCAAGAGCAGGATAAAAAATGAGGCAAAATGTGCACAACAGGCCAGCACAGAGATGTTCCTTTTCTCTTGGATGGACCAGGATTAAAAGGTCACATTCCAGCACCTCTAACACATGGTGCTGCTCAGACCTGGCTCACACCTTTGGGCTTGCCCAGAGTCTCAGTAAAGTTAGGGAATGACTTTGGGGTCCTCTTCTGGGAATAGTGCAGTAGGATAAACTGAACTCAGTTTCATGGACAGTCAAAGGATTAACTGATGATTTGTGTTGAGACTGTGGCTGAGTAAAGTCCTTGATGTCTAGGGAAGAGGTTTTGCCTTTTTTCTTTATGACTGGTAAAGCACTAATTGCTAAGCTTCATGAGAAGATGGTGTGGCTTTGGTGAACTTGCTCTGATTCAAAAACTCATCTACATGGTACTAAAAATCTCTAATTAGTTCTGATACTGAGCATGGACATTTGGACTTCTTCGAGGTCTCTGCTGTCTGTGTGTTTCTTATGAGGTCCCAAGCCATTGTGTCAAATCCAAACAGCAGATGGATGCAGACAGGCAGGATTAAACTGGTCTGTTGGGCATACTCTGCCACCCTATTTAGCTCCTTTTAGTTTGTCTTGACCTTGGTAAGCCTTTCCCCCTCTCCTGTTCTCTCTAAATAACACCCTTCCCTAAACCGATATCCTAAATAAATAAATAAATAAACCCCAGACCCACTGTTCCTAATTCAGAAGCTCAGCTCAAATCAGGCAGAGAAATTGAAACAAAGACCAGAACAGTTTCGACAAAACCGAATTGCTGCACTCTAATTTGCTGCAATTTTCCTGCATGCAGCTTGGGAACCTCTGGCTGTTTTATTTGGTAAAGTGTGAAATTACGCTAATGCTGGGAGGTGGAGGCCTTTCTATCTTAAGCAGATACTGTGCAACTGTTTATCCACAAGCTAAGAAAATGTTTTTGCAGTTGGCAGATGTTCAGTCCCATGAATAATATTTTGCAGAGGAGTTTGCTTTACGATTAGCACAAAAAATATCTGTGCATATCTAGGAACAGCTTTATGGTTATTCTGCTGGAATATGGCAGGTTTTTGAAATCCCTCCTGTTCCTTGGAATATCTGTGTTTGCCTTGGCATGCAGGCAATGCAGAAAGTAGGAACCCTCCAGAGGAGGCTGGATGGAACAGGAGAAAATTTGCTTTGTCCAATGCAGATTGCGAGTGGAACGTGATCTCTGAATCGACTACCTCATTTCTTAGAATAACTGAAAAACATTTAGTTACTCATGGTAGGATACAGCCACTGCTGCATTCTGCCTCTCCATGCATTTGAAACTCATCAGTGTTCAGCCTGCCCACCCTCAGACTTGTTGCATTCAAGACACCTGAGCCTAATCCTGCTTTTATCCTGGGGTAAACCAGCAATCTATCATTCAATTCAGGGGCATTTCTCAGTGATTTATCAGAATTCAGCTCCTGGGTGGGGGGGAATGGAATTTCAGATTCTACTTTTCTCACCATTGGAGAAAGGCTTTAGGTAGCAAATTTAAGATTGTTTACTGTTCTTGGACTCTTCAGAAATGGCTCTTGTGCTTTCAGCAGACTTGGGGCTGTGTGTCAGTCAGGGTAAATGCAGGTTTAGGACCATCATGATACGAAGACTTCCTTGAATTTCATTCTGTTGTTCTCACAAAGGGAAACTTGAGACTCCCAAATTGACATTTGATGTTTCATCCGTATGAAACCTATGCAAAATTGTAGCAATGCACTGGCCAGGCTTCTATTTCTCGTTTTTTATCTTTCATTCATTGCTCTTGAAGGGTAAAATATTTCCAGCTTTTGAAACATGGTGATTTCTCGCCATGTTTTTTCTATTTTGAAAGATCTTTACCGCAGTTCAATGAAACACAAATGCTTCTTCTATGCTATGCTGGTGCATGGGCTTGCGCTGGGTCTGAGGTCATGATATGCTTTGCTAGTGACTTTGTAGCTGGTTCTAGAGACTGAAAACATGTGCTCAGCTTTGGGAAAGCACTGTATCAGGATACAAGTCAGTAAGCACATATAGCAGGCAATTGCACTGAAAGAAATCTATGTGTGGGCATTATAATGTTATCCTTTACTTTTCTTACAGCACTTCCTATTACTCTGCTCTTTCAGAAGTTTTGAGTTGATATCCTTCTATAAAAATGCCAACTTTGCTTGTTCTGCTCAGATTCAACAACTTCCTGCACTATTTTCCAGACCTTTTTTCCCTTTATGTTTTGTCATATCTCCCAGCTTACCTTTTAGCTGAGCAATTTGTGCAGTTGCAATTACTAATCACTGGGATTGAAGGGATCTGGTTACAGCACAGCTGAGAGCTGTACACAATGATTCTGGGATGTTCTCACTGTTTAGGGAGCATAAAAAGCATGGAGATCTTGGCCTGAGAGACTATTTCAAACTTTATGACCATCATC
The DNA here is from genome assembly GCA_002631895.1 of Agapornis roseicollis. Classification (NCBI taxonomy): domain Eukaryota; kingdom Metazoa; phylum Chordata; class Aves; order Psittaciformes; family Psittacidae; genus Agapornis; species Agapornis roseicollis. The sequence continues at coordinate 36,555 of NDXB01005480.1, read as the reverse complement.
AGTTTATTCGCAGTGACTGCAATTTGTAGTTCATGGTGTAAAAGAATTGAGTAATTTTTTAGAGGATGATCAGATATGAACACTGGCAAATCAGCAGACCTGACACTTAAATCAGCAGATCTGACTCTTACATACAGTTACTTGAGTCCAGACCCAACCCAAGCTCTTCAAATACCTGTCAGTAAGCAAGATTTCTTTGTAGTCTGCTTATTTTCCCTATATAAAGGAAGTTACCTCTGGGAAAATGGAATGACTGAGCAACAAGGAAAAAGGCATCAGAAGGCAGTGACTTGGGGACAAGTTTTAGAGGGCTCTTTCAACATTTTTTTGAGAGAAACAACAAAGTTTCTGCTCACTTTTTTGACCAGATCTTTTTGATTTTAATCTGTTCAACCCAGAAAGTGGTCTGCAGGAGAAGACAGTCTAGCAAGCAGAAATAAAATCATTTTCACTGCTAAATCTGTATTGTGAAGAGATCCCAAGCTGAAATAATTCATTATGTAGATTAGGGAGATGATGATGCTTATTGAAGATATCTTTGCTTAAATGTAGCATCTCTTTCATTGACAGGCTCAGACCTACCATCTTTTCTCACTCAAGATGACCCTACCAAGACCTCTATATTGTGTGTAAATCATCATTTGGAAAACATACACATACAGAAGGTACTTTTTCCCCCATGCCTGTTGATGTGTTTATGATGCTCCTTACTTTTTCTGTTTTCCAAGCAGCACACAAATTGTGACTTGAGAAAATATTTGCAGAAGCTTTGGCAAGAGTAGCCTTAGCTTTGCCCTGTGCTTCCTGCAAGTCCATGGGGAGCCTGGTCTCCTGAACAATGGGTTTCAGCTACCAGCCCTCAATGGCTTGACCTTTCTGTGTTTTGGCTGCAAATTGTTGTGTACACACACAACATCAGCTGTACTTTCTCAGCCCCAATTGTTTGAAACTGCCTGAAAACTTCCTATTGAGTGGAATGGATTAAAATGACCACATCAGTTTCCCTCCCCCCAGCTGCTTGGTATCTATAAAACAACTCAATTAGTACAATTTGTAAAAATTCCTACAATGGAGGTACATTGTTATTTCATTGTTATTTCCTGCTCCCACACCGGTACCCAATGCTGACTTGGAAAAACACTATTTTTGAGCTCATTAAGACTTCTAATTGGGCTGAACAGAGGCTTGGGGGTGAGACAGAGACCAGAAATAGTCATTTAAGGGTGTCAGATCAATGGGTGATGGGAACGAAAGCAAGGGGATCAGAGCAAGCAGGAAGGAGCAACAGAACAAGGAAGTGTGTTGCCTGAGTCTGGCCACCTAAAGCTTTGAGATCTCTTTGGGATGGAGTGTGCTGTTCTTCCCTAGCAGTGGGAGGGTCTAGTTAGCTTTACGCAATCAGAAATCCTGATCTGTGCCATCTGTCCGCTGCTCTTTGTCTCACCCCATTTCAGCATCCCTACCCACCAGGGCTTTTCAGAGCAAAGCAGTTCTCTTCATCTTAGAGGCACACAAGTTAATTTGCTCATTACTGGGGGAAAGGAATATGTTACAGCTTAGCATGAGAAATACCCATCTCTATCCTCAGGAGAGGCACATGTCTATTAGCTGTATCTCATCTAGGACAATTGATAGCTGATCTTGCCTATAGGAGTGCAGGAAAATATAGAAGACGACAGCAGTAGTTAAGTTCTATACAAACCTTCCTTTTTTGAGGCTGGTCCTTTTCTAAGAGCATCCTCAGCATGCCCTCTGAAAGGTGGCAGGTGAGCAGCTGCCACCCTGGTGTGCCTGACCATCCTGTGCTGAATCTGGGCAGTGGTTTTCTGCTTCGTTTTCCCTCTGGTTGTGCTGGAGTTGCACAGGTCCTGATCCCTGTGCTTCTGGATCATGTGTTTGCTTAGCAAAGCTTGGTCATTAAGATGTCATTTGAGCAACTGGATGAAATCTAGAACTGTACATGGAAAAACTGGAAGAAAACTTCCTCTGGAAATCACAGATTGAGCTAGTCCTAGAAGCAGCTAACCTGCAGCTTCTGGTTCTCATGCCCGCTCCCTGCCTGCTGTGGCACTAAGCCATCAGGAGCTCCTGGATCAAGCATCACTCTGGCATCTGTCAACAGGATTAGCCTGGTCTAATCCTGCCAGGGAGCACTGGATTAAAACAGCTCCCCTGGGGAACTGCTGGAATCCCTCCCTGTCTGCCATCTTCACAGGCTTTCCAAAATGGGAGCTAAAACTTGGTCAAAGGAAGTTGTGCATGAGGTCTGCACCGCTGGGCAGCAGGCTGGGTAACCTCTATTCCTGCTTCCGCCTCCTGCTTTTCACCTCTGTTTAATGAAGGGATACACCTGCTGTGATGCCCTGTGGGTCCCGTTCTACCTTGATAAAACAGCTCTCCTGCTGTATGACCTGGGCAGAGATTTTTAATCTTTTATTTTTTTTTTTTTATTTTTTTTTTAAGGATACAGGGATTATCAAGGTTTGGATTAGCAAGAAATTTCCTGAGTNTTCTACCTTGATAAAACAGCTCTCCTGCTGTATGACCTGGGCTGAGATTTTTAATTTTTTTTTTTTTTTTTTTTTATTTTTTTTTTAAGGATACAGGGATTATCAAGGTTTGGATTAGCAAGAAATTTCCTGAGTTTCTCAACATCATAAATGAGGTTGAAAAGGTCTTTTTGAATGGAACCCATTAATCTCCTTGTTGTTAGCAAGGAAACGTTGAAAAGTGCAGGTGTTAACAGTCGCTGTGTTATTTTTGGGAGAATGTGAACTGAAACACTCACAGGAAGCATAGTATTCCCCTGCCAGCATCCTGGAGTATTATTTTAGGCAGCAGAACTAAGGGTTATGTGCAGGATTATGCTTTCATCACACCTTTAGGGCTAGAGCACTTCATGTGCAAGAATTTTGCCTGGAGCATTCCTCTTCTGTCTCTCTTCTGGTTTTGAAAATTAAAATAACCACTGTGGTCCTTGTCAACTGGCAGTGTTATGATGCATCTCCTGGGTAAAAGTAGGACAGAAGCTGATCACCAGATCACAGAAGGGATGCTGCTTTGCTAAAGGGGTTATTTCAGCTTGCTCTGAAATACAGCAAAGTGGGGACATTTGTGCCCCTGGCTGGTCTTTGAAAGGGTTCTTCAGCAAAATCTTTTTACAAATCTACTGCTGGAAATAAGCCCAGGTAAGAGCTTTTGGGTCTGGATCCTGTACCCAGCCTGTTTGCTGGCTTTAGGACCAGACTCTGGAATAGGCAAAATAGATGAATGGGAAGGAATTGGGCACATGTGGAGGTGAAGTGATAAGATGAGGATCCCAGAATGCCACAGCAGCAGAGCAAATCCGAATTAGGAAGGGTTTTGCCCATCAGATTGCTGCTGCCTCATGATACAGACTCTTCTCCTAACTGAACTCCCAAGCCCTATAGCTGAAGCAAGATCCATATCCCCACAACAGCGTTGTATTTCATATCTACATATGTTCACCAGTTGAAAGGTTACCAAGACATCTGAACTTCTCTGTGTGCAGTGGACAGAGATGTAACATTCTGATGGCAAATAAAATGATGAGAGGGTAATGAGTAGTAGAGAAAACAATTTGGTTGCAGCATGGTTTTCCCAAGCATTGATGCCTTAATATAATGTGGCTGTGGAATTCCTTGTTCTTGCAAAGAATGACCTTATGTGGATGCCTCTGCATAGCCAGACAAAGCTAACTAAGCCACATCACAGGGTAAATGTCAGGCAGCATTGGTGGCTGAGTGAATGTGCTGGCTAGAGAAATGTTCCCCAGTGACATGAGATAGTTATAAAAAGAATGATCTCCACAGAGATTCGTAGGGAAGCCATCCAGAATCCCTCAAGAAATCAATGACCCTCAAAGATGAAGGGCTTGATGTTCCTTTCTGACACAAATGTTCTGAGTGGAGGAACAGTCACCTCAAACCTTCCCATTTATTTGTTTTGGTTTGTCCTCCTTTTTAAAGTGTGTTTACTGGAGAACATCAACTCTCCAGCAAATAGAACTGGTAAGGAGGCCACCTGTAACCTGAGGTTTTACCCATCAGTTGGTTACAATCATAGAATCATAGAATAGTTCGGGTTGGAAAGGACCTTAAGATCATCCAGTTCCAACCCCCCTGCCATGGCAGAGAGCAGGGACACCCAGGGGATGGAGGAACAGAAATTCCTGCAGGGAAAGTGCTCCTACCACTTACCGAGGAAGGGAGTCCAGGAGGCACCTTCCAGACCTTTTTGGGCTGTAGTATAATCAAACAAGAATTTTACTGAATATGTAAGAAATTCACTTCCCATCTCCACCAACCTGTCTTGCGCTGCTGCTCTGGTGGGCCAGGCAATTTTCCTCTGAATATCTAGAATTTGAGACGGGTTAGTCATCTCCAGGCACTTTTCCAAGGAGCTATTTGTCGGCTTCTTTTCTTTTTCAGTTCTTTTTTAGTGTTTGTGGAGTTTTCCCTGACAAAGGAGACACAGCATGTAAATGCTGAAGAAACATTTGTGGCCAAGCAATGTGTGGAAGCTAGAGGTCTGCTTTAGCCATGCCTATAGACTTTAAATTGGGTGGTAGGATCTCTGTGCTGTTAATAAGTCTGCAGATACATGGCTAAATGAGTGTTTAGCTAAGCATTGCCTCCACAATTACCAGATTTACATCCAGTTACTATGATTATATGGCCAATCAGGTGCATAATAGGACTCCCTCATTTTTAATGCTGAGAAATGCCAGGAAAGGCTAGGTTTTTACTACCATATTTACCAAAAAGCAAACAAGGGATCTAGGAAGCTCCCAAGAATATAAGGATGGCAACTGTACAACACAATCCAGGTAAAACTTTTTCCTCAGATTGTAAGCTAATAATGACTCAACATTTTCAAACCTCTATTTACTTCATGTCTTCAATATTGCTTCCCAAGGTGATGGAGATTAAAGCAAAGAAGGCTGATAGGCAAGCATCCTAGCCCAACATTGTTGTGTTTCTGATAGGGGAACTAGTGGTTGCTGGCCACTAAAAGGCAAATGGAGAATAACTTCCCAGTAACCAAAGTCACAAATACTCTCCTTCACCTTAAATGGGATTAATAAAGATGCTCCCTTCTCTTAAATGCAGTAATTTAAAATAATGCACTAATTCCCCAGCACTTTTTTTTCACCTGACATCTGTTCAAACATCTGTTCAGCAGGACAAGAATGAATCATATTACTCTGATTGTATTTGCTTAATTCTACCATGTAGTCTTTGATCCACATCAGGTCAACATGCCTAGCCAGATACCGTGAAAACCAAACTTCAATCTGTGTGTTATTGCACCAAACAATGACAACAAAAAACACAGATCTTGATTGTTGACTATATCAACACAGAAATGAGGAAAGCCATTTCTTGTTCACAGGCTGCTGTTTCCAAATAGACTGCATGTGTTAAGGGGAAAGTTTTTGCATCATGTTGCTCAAGTTTTTCCCCATAAAGGGTAAACTGTAGCAGACTGTAGGTTTCCTCAGGATGAAACTCTTCCCTTCTCCCACTGCAGATGGGTTTTTTTCTGGATCTGTGCACAGAGCTGGTGCCCTAAAGAGCACCATTGCCCTGATACTCCTCAAGCATGTTTGACATCCACACTGGGCCCCCCAGGGCTGCTCCTTGTTCAGTTGTTCCAAAATCCTTGTTAGGGCTTTGGAAGAGGAAATCTTCTTTTCCTCATTACATCATCCTGAAAGGGATGCTGCAGTAAAAGGAGGATCACAAGCAATTTGATTTTTTCCTGTGTGTACCATAACCTTTGGCATTCAGTCTAAATGAGCTCTACACACATGCGTGACAACTCTCCTCCACTGCTATATAGGATTTCCAGAGTGTGCCCTTTCCAAAGTGCTGTTTAAAATAATCCCCTAGATATGTGACTCAGAAGGTTTCTTTTGATTAAAAAATAAAAGGAGGAGGAAAGAAGAATTAAAAATCACCTAAGCCAAATGATTTTATTCCATGGTTTTAATTAGGTGGTTGGGAGCATACCAAACTCAAGTTACCGCACATTTGGAAGCATCTCAGGCAGCCGTACAAATTACTTAGTTAAAACTAAAAGCTTCAGAAATCCCATGGATTATGTAGAGGCCCAGCTAAAGCTTCATGGGACAAGTCAGAAGAGGAAAAGCTGGTTTTATTTACATCTGTTAGAGTACTCACTGGGGTTGAATATACAGTGCAGCAAAATGATCATCTTTTCACATTTTTTTAATGTGTGGATACAGGTTTTTTTTTTTTTTGCCTAAGATGGCATCAAAACTCTCAGAGTTCAAGACAGTAAAACAGAGAACTTTGGAGCTAGAAAAGTGGGAGGACCAAACTGAACTCTTTCCATCCAATACAACTTGGTTATTTTCTCCCAGCTCCCTGTGATGTGTTGTGATAAACCAGAGATCTTCCCCCACTGACATTGCCTGCACCTTAGTTAGTAGACAGTTAATGAAAGGACTGGGATGTCTGTAGATATGCAGGATTTTCATAGCTGTCAACAAGGGTTGCTCCTAGTTTTGAAGCTAAAACAGGGCAAGCAGGTGGGTGGATATGGGAACTCTTCTGGTTAGGGCATTTTCTATGTGCAAAATGTGTAGATAAGCCCATAGATTCAAAGGGTATTTTGACGTCAGTTGATCTTTCTAGGTTTGCTTATGACCACAGGCTTTTTCTTTTGTTCCATTTTTTTTTTACTATGTATTTGAGGGATCTTTTCACTCTTTCAGAAATATCAGCCCTAAACTGGTTAAAAATCAATAAAAAAAAAAAAAAAA
>NDXB01005480.1:17794-29665 GCA_002631895.1 Agapornis roseicollis | reverse complement strand
TTAAAAAAAAAAAAAAAAAAAAAAAAAAAGAGAAAGACAAAAGAAAGAGAAATGATGCTGTAGAAATTATCTGGACCCTCCATACTGGTGGAATACTGGTTTTTATTCCACCAATAGAAAGAAGAAAAATAAACCTCAATGAAAAAACAAGCCTTGAGAAAGCAAATGACTTCTCCCAAATATCTTTGGTTAGTCAAAGCCTTGCTGTCTTGGAAAGGTGAAAATGTGTGTTGAATAGCTTCCAAGTAATTTTAGTTGGGATTATCACCCATTTTTGTTCTTTAGAGTTTTATGTCAGGGCCACCAAAAGCTCGTATCAGCAGAAGTCCAAGATAAATAACAATGGAAGGATCCATCCCTGATGTGCCTTTAGAACTCTTCTAGGAAAGAAGGGGGAGCAGAGGACAGACACCAGCTCCAAGCATTGTACAGTTTCTTCATCTTGATGTGTTTGGGTGTTTTCTCAAGCCAAGTTTCCTTGCTTTTGTCCTGCTCCCTGCTCCTTTCCTGGTACAACTCATAGACAAAAAAAACAGCTGTTTATAGTAGCTAAGACACCTTGTAAATAAGCCAGAAGGTCTGTAAGAGTTTACTGGACCCCCGCTTGTACCTGCTAGCTTCTTGTATTTAGACATGGGTATCCTTTGGAGGGATGTAGGTTCCTTTCAGTCACAGATGGTGTTTGGAAGGTCTCTTGAAAAGGTTTGGGTGCTGGAGGTTTGGAGCTTGATACATCCAGGTTTTTAGAGTCAGTTCCCCCCAGTCTCCCTCTCTCCACTTTTCTGATTGAAGATTTACTAGAAAGTGATTTTCCACAACATGTTGACTCCTTTTTGGGCTGAAGCATTGTGCATTAGTGCCTGCCTCTGGGCTTTATCGCCTTATGAACATTGAGACTATGATAAAGAAATGACAGAATAATTTAGGTTGGAAGGGACTTCTGAAGGTCCTCTGGCCTGTCAAAACACAACCAGCTTTGAAGATGCACAAGGTTGCACCAGTCTGCTTAATTTCTTATAGGCAGGCATCACACTGGAAAGCTTTCTGCTAGAGCTGGAGGTGATCAGCTTCTTTCTGGCACAAAAGCTGAGCACTTTAAGCATCCCAAGAAAACAGATGGTTTCTTTATTCCCTCTGGAGCAATCTTTCCAGGCTGTGTTGGAGGTAGCTCAGCAGAGGGGCATGGTGGATGGAAGCTTTCATTCCTGGTTCCAAAGAGTAACGCTTATAACACCTTGCCCTGTTCAGGAGGAAGGGGGTTGGAATTAAATATTAATGAAAAGCAAAGACCAATTGGCCAGTTAAATCATCCAAAAGCTAAGCAAATGCACAAGGATGACAGTTTCTTGTTTGTCTGCTGGCCAACTCTATTCCTCAGGATTTCAATTACAAACCTCAATGCCTGGAGGTGGCAGGAAAAGCTTAAATTGTTCCACACAGAATTGCAGCTCAGATGGAAGAAAATGTATTTATTTTTCCTGATGAGGATGGGGTCACGGTGATTTCTCCTCCCTGGGTTCCTCGCCATGAGCACACTACAGGGGGAAGTGTGGGCTCTTGTTGGGCTTCCAGAGAATTTGCTTTAAAACCTTTTGCAATGCCTCTGAAAGTAAGAAAAATGTTCCCATTCATTAATGCTCTGGTGAAAGAGGGAGGGAGAGGAGAAGGAAAGAACGTGGTCAGCTAGAATAAATACAGCATTGCTGGGATTAAAAGTAAAGAAAAGGCAGGAGGAGCCATCATTTTTCATGGGGAAAGAAAAGAACTAAACTTTAAAAGAAATGTTTTTGCCAGAGTTCAGTGCAGCCTTTTTATTTTTATTATTCAAACCGTTGTGAGTTAAAAGCAATCTTCTAAGGTTTATTCCAGTCTGTGGGTTTGACTTCCTAGCTGATAGGTGACCACCTCTGAAACATGCATAAACCAGACCGGATCAAGCCTCTACCCATGTTCGGATCAGTCAGCGCAGTTGCGTAGTGGTTGTAACTTTGACAAGATGAGACAAATAACATCCCTATCCATCACATCTCTGCCACATCTTTTCTCTGTCCCTGAAAAGCCATTGTCCAGGCTTGAAGAGTAAATTCCTGTCCTAAGAATATTCTTATTTTTTTTAAATTCAACCAGATCAACCAAATTTTGATCCTACATCAGTGGGTTCTGTGTTGGACATGTGCAATGGCTCCAGCTCTTGTCATGGTTGAAAGAAGCCACTGTCTTTTTGTGTGTGTGAATACGAGTGAAGAAACAACCAGGAATGGTTGGGTTAGGAGTAAGATTCTGGCTGGTGCAGCCAGGGATGTTCTGCAGCATGCTCTCTGAAGCCTCCTCTGCCCAACCTTATCACATCAGTGGGGAAGCCAAAAGATCAACCAGCCTCAGACCACATTCAGCAGTAGGCTCAGCCCAACTGCTTGAAAACGTGCCTGGCTAAGCCAGCAACAAAATCGGTTTTCTTAGCTTGCCAGCAAAAGAAAAACCATTATCACTTTCTTCATAACAATAATTAAGGCAAGATTAAAAAGGGACCATGTGAAGCTATTGGGGTTGAAATTATATAGGGTCTGGTTAAATGTCTTTAAAATCCCATTTAACCTTCACATGCAGGAAGAGGAAAATTTCCGTGTGAAGAAATCTGATTTACCCTTCATAAGATGAACTTGCCATTCATTATACCATCTGCAAAGACCTAATTTTATGTACTTATATATATTTATTCCTTAAAACATGCAGAGAAACTTTCCTGTTTTTCTGGGCATTTGAAACTTGCAAGAAATGTATCACTCCATGATTTTTTTCTTTTTTTTTTACCTTTTCCAGGTCTGCAGTCACTTAGACTTTGACGCCAATCTCTATGAACATATTCCCATTCAGTTTTATTCAGGTTGTTCATGTATATTTTATCACTAGAAAGAAATTGTCAATGGAAGTGACAGGACCTGGCAGTAAATTCTCATCCACTGGGGAGCTTCTTGCCCTCATTTTGCTTTCAGCAACATTATTAACTACTAAATTAACCAAAGCAGAAATTTCCAAGAAAAAAGGATTATTCTGTCATTACAAACATAGCATTATTCTGAGCCCTTGTAAGGACCAGGGTGCTGGGACATCTAGACTAGGTCATGCTTCACCAAGAAAGGTTGGACCCAGATGATCCTCGAGGTTCCTTCAAAACTGGTTTTCTGTGATTCCATGACCAAGACATAAAAGACGCTTTTAGAATCACAGAACCATAGAATAGTTTGGGTTAGAAAGGACCTTAGGATCATTCAGTTCCAAAGCCCCTGCCATGGGCAGGCACACCACACAGTAGACCATGTCGCCCAAGGCTCTGTCCAGCCTGGCCTTGAACACTGTCAGGAATGGATGATTTACCACTTCTTTGGGCAATCCTTTCCAGTGCCTCAATGCCCTCACAGTAAAGAACTTCATCCTTATATCTAACCTGAACTCTCCCTGTTTTAGTTTAAATCTATTTCCCCTTGTCCTATCACTGCAGACCCTTACGAACTTGCAGGGAAACAGTGATCCAACACCTGATCCTGAAATAATCTCTGCTGGACAAGCCCCCATGCAGCTGAAGTTTTGTCAGCAGCAGTTTTTCCATTGGGCTGTGCCCTTTAGGGAAAGTTTTACTGAAAATAACAGCATACCTGTGCCTGCACAAATCACTGAACTAGATCAGAGCCTATGCTGTCTCTTGCAGAGACTGAGATCCATCATTTGGAAAGGCATTGGTTTCTTCATGTGGGATTGAAGATGTCTAGCTTATGGACATAAGGATCAAGGACAATTTGGTGGGAAGAGTGGAACAAGGTCCTCTTAAAAAGAAGGTTGCCATTGCTACAACAGATTTATTCAAGTGCAAGGTCACAGCCACATTGGATGGGGCTGGAGAGGATGGGGTAATGGTGAGGAGGTACAGCTCCTCTCCAAGAGCTAAAGTGGGATTTTACACTTAACTGTTATATACATTCATGTTGTACAATGTGGAAAAATGGGTTTAGTGCCATATACAAGCTTCTCATGGCCTTAATTCCAACCTCTGAAGTCAGCAAGAAACTTTCCACTGACCTTGGGGACATGGGGGGACCCTACAGTTGTGCTGTTGTCAGGGAGATGTTCATTCCCTGCCTTGACCCGGCATGCAGACCTCATGCTGACCGTGCTAATGGGAAGGCAAATGCCCAGAGGGATCCTTAATGTGTCTGTTACCGGTGTCTTCTGGCTGTTCCTGTAAGGCACTCTTCAAAAGGGTTTACGTGCTCCTGAGGTTGTGTTGCTTAAGGATGGGATTATCCAAACCCTTTGCATGGACCTAATTCTGCTCCACATCATGCTAGCAGGAGGCAGCAGGGGTAGTGTTGGTGAATGGGAGAATTAGCCCTGGGTGCATGCTGCAATTTGGTTTTTGGTTAAGAAGTGTGAGTTGGAACACTGAAAAAACATAAAAGCTCAGAAATCAAAGGTTTCCTGTTATAAATAATCTCGTATCCCTTAGGCATTGAAAGGGAAAATACAGCCAAGATTAGATTAAAAGATCTGGGGTGCTTTTTGTGACTTTTTCAGTTTATTAAGAAAGAAATAATCTAAAAATAACCTGCTGGTGGGAGGTTGAGCTAAATGTCTCTTTGCAGTTGTTTCAGAATATGTTTATTAGTGTAGAGTGTCAGTTTGCTGTTCTGACATAAATGTTAGAAATACATATGTCTCCACCTCCAGAGATCTCAAATCTTATGCTAAGGGGATTCCTCTTTCCAGAACGAAAATTTCACACTAGCAAACACACAGTAAAAAACTGCAGTATCGGATGGCTTTAAAAATCAGTTGCAGATCATGAGGAACTTTCAATCAATGGAAACATAGCTGACATCTAAAAGATCTAAAAGGTTTTTAGAGATAAATAAGCAGATTTTATTCAGTGTCTCATGCCTGTACTCAAATTTGTAATCCTTTTCCAAGTGGCAGTAGAGAGGACAGTGGATTTTTGTACCAATTCATGGACTTGGGCAATGTTTTCTACTGCATACTATGATGAAGTATTTAAAAAAAGAAAGATTCCATTTGTTTCAGAACCACTGCCTCATCATCTAATTTGAAGATTCCAGCTTCTGAGAAATAGTGAGCAATTGTTCCTTATGCCCTATGTCCACCACTCATAGATAAATGTTTGTCAAATCTTCTTCCTCTCTTTTTAGCTTTCTGTTTTCCCAAGCTATAATTCAGTTTTTTCTCCAAGTCTAAAAGCTTAAGATGAGTGACAGTGAAATTTGTCTGCCATTTCTTCATTTCTTCATACATCTTCACGCATCTTTAAGCCTTTACAGAAGATACTAGTTCCAAGAATATACTTATTATCAGGAAAATCTGTCAGCATGCTCATCTATTTAATAAATAAGTATGAATATGTCTGCTGGTTTAAACAGTATCTCCTATTCCTTTATAGATACTACATGGGTCAACTCACACATAACCTGATTTGAGAAGGATGACACAAGGGTGCTGGTTTGTCATTTCTGCTGTGGACTATGGGGCAATTCTTCTGCTGATGGTGCAGAAAGAAACGTTTTAACAATTTATGATAACCATATCGGCTGCCCTAAAGCTGTGTTATACCAGCAGCTGTAAGGTTAGGTTATACCAGCATGCTGAGGTTAGGTTAACCTGTAATTAATGCTTGAAGAGCAAATGAAACACGTGGAGCTTATCTAAAACTGCTTTAGTGTGAAACAGCTGCTGAAGATTATACTAATGAGAAATTCAGTGATCATAAGGGAGCATACAAAAGATACAACTTGCCCTGGTTTCCATATGTACCTATTTTCTGTCCCAGAAGGAAAGTCTCTTGGGCAAGGCCATGCAGTCCTGCTGTGCTCATCCATGCTCTAAAGCCTCCAGTCTGTGTGTCTGTAGGAATAATACTGTACTGCAAGGCAAAATTATGCTCTCCAGAAAGCTGTGATGGTTCGCAGGAACATAGCTAGATGGTGTTGATAATTGAAAGGGATGATTAAGCTTATTACCACTGTAAATAGTCTTGAAGAGCTTTCTCTTTTCCCTCTTGAACATTTGTAGAGATTCTTGATTCACAGTCAAATACCCTAGTACCTGATCCCTATGGCAGTCCTTATGCCAAATATTCATTGCCCTCTAAGAGTTATGTATGGGCAGTAGCAAAACTCAGACTCAGGAGGAAGAAAAGAGGAGGAAGAAGTGACATTCTCCAAATTCTTGGTTTTCCAATTTTCCAAACAGAGTGTTTCATGGCGACCATATCATCAAGTTCTCATATCCTTTACCTCAGCATCTAAGTAGGTTTGAAATTTGAAGGCACATGGAGCTGAGACTTTTACCATTGTAAAGAGAATACAATTCCCTGTGATTACCCCTGGCAGGGATTTTCATTTATTCATTTTAATGGAAATTAGTTCAATGATGTAGATATCAGCAGAAACAAGTGTCCTCTGATTTTTTCTGGACAACCTCCAAAATGTTTTGGTAGGATTATACTTCTGGTTTATTTCCAGGTCTTATAGTATTGTAGATAATACAAAGTTAAATAAACTAGTCTCAATCCTTTGGTCTACACTTATTTATATCTACCACTTCTATGAAAATCAAGAAAAGACACACACATAGGGACAGAGTATTGTTCCATATCAAATTTGCCCAAGGTTAATTGAATTGCAGAGAATATCCAGGAATGCAGCAAAAGTAACTTCTGGAGAGAGTAACCGGAACAAGTCTTGAGATAAGTTTTCAGCGGTATAAAAACAGCCCATGTGCCTGAGGAGACTTTACCCTTTCATATTTTCTTTTCTTCTCTTTTTTTTTTTCCTCCCAAACCCATATATACACAAGGAATGCAGCTTGAAGTAATTTTAGCAAGTTCTTCTCTGGTGAAAATTAAAAACCATTAAGGGCATGTGCCAGTTTGTTGGAATGAGCTACCTTTTGATACTAAATCCAAAGAAAAAATGCTGCTTGGTAAAATGACCTGGTGCAAATTTGTTTAGATCTTGCACGTTAGACTCATAGCCAGCTATGTTACGATGTGATTCTTTGACGCAGCTGCAATAGCAAGTTATTAATAAAAGGATTAACGGTTAGAATAATAGTAATTCTCAGGAAACCATGCAATATGGGAATACTGGTATGTGCAATGTGAAAACGCAGTCATTACTGTAAAAAATCTTGCACACTGTGTACGCATTCATATGCACACATATGGTTTCATAATATATCCGAGATTGCAAAGAACAAATGGAATTTAGGAATGATTTGGTTTACAGTTCCCTTAAGTAACATTATCTTGTTAAAGACATTAACCTCAGGCCTTTACTGTTATATATTTGCTTTTATTGTTTTCATCCTGGGGAGCAACCTGTAGGAGAGACACTCAACAGGAAAAGAAAGTTCAAAGGGCATCAAAACATTGATTTTCAAGATGGCTGAGCAGCTGTCTTGGGAGCACTGTGCAATTATGAAAAACAGACATCTCTGTTTTGCCTTCCTCATTATTAAAAATCTTCACATACCTTTAAAGCACTAATAACTGGGTTAAGATTTAGTTTGGCATCATCAGTTTTGCTCAGTGGGCTTTGGTACCCCCACTAAGCAGAATTTAACTGGATGAAATATATTCTCCTGTGTGCTATATACAACCAAGTGCTGGCAGAAAGACTGAAAATGAGTCAAACAGTCTCTTCTACAAAGATTTCCCCCAACACAACTGTAATGATCTACGTGGGATTTGTTCTTTCTATTTACCCTTGGGGCTTTTATACAGTGTTTGTTTGCTGTGGGTTTATGGGTTAAGTATGCACAAATCTTAGAATAAACTTCAGGAATAACGTTTCCATTTAAGTTGCTTGACAAGTCCATTTTAAAACCCTCTGGAAACCTCTGCATATGCTCTCCAGAATTGCTCCTATTCCTTAAAACAGGCGTTCTTCTTTGGTTTCCCTTTTGTTTGATAAAGGCCAAAGAAGCTTTTGAAATGCCTTTGGCAAACCCTACATTGTCTAGCATGCTCTCTAGGGACAAATCATACCTCATGGTGAGTTGTATGATTGCCAGTGCATTTGCCACAACTTCTCACCTGTGCTTTAAATAACCTGGGGATGGGATAATGCTGTATGGTCCCAGTTGCATCATCCCTTCATAGGCTCATCTGTGCAAATGCTCTGAGCAGAGAAGTCCTATGCTGCCTCTGGTTTAATCGTTGAGCCCACATGTGCAAACACCTCCTGACTTCTCTGTTGCCTTCCCTGAGCCTGTTGCCTAGCAGACAGCACCGTGCTCACACAAGGAGGCAGTTTGCATCCCAGAGGCTGAGGATGGAAGGGGCTCAGCTGTCTATGGAGCCCTCCTCCTGTATAAAAAGCAAATAACATGAAGGTGATGCCAAAATAGACAAGACCATGAGAATAGGATATTCTGGGGAAAACCCAGCTGCTCCCAAGGGAACTAAAATAAAAACCCCAGTGTAAAATATATACATTCTTTGAGTTCTGTTATGGAAATAAAATTCGAAGTTCTATTAGTTTCTGTCCCAAATAAAATAGCTCCTTCTGGAAATTACTTGGTACGTGGATGGCCCAGATGCTACAACTTCCAAGCTTTTGCCTCAAGGTTTCAAATCTGGGGTAGTTTTTTCTGCACAGTCGCAGCTTCAAAGGTCATTTTAAGTATAAGATGCTTTTTTTCCATTTGCAGTTTTCCTCTTTTAATTAAGGCAAACATTAAGTAACCTCCATTCAGGAGGTTATGTCACACCATTTGCAAGGACAAGCAGGCTCTTAAAATTTCTACCAACTCCCATTTCATGCTGCTTGCAAACTCAAGCACCATCCTCTTTAATCAGTTACAGCTGAAGGGTTATTTCTATCTCACAAGAGATAGAGATTGATTGATTGATTAAATAAAAAAGTACATATGCCTGAAACTGTGGGTTCTGGAACAGAACATAGCAGCCGAGAAGATGAACTGTCAAACAGTGCTGCTGTTATTGACTGCACCAGCATTGAATGTTTGGGGCTCCGCTGTTTCCATAGTTCCCCAAGGATGTAATTAGGATGCAGCACCACCATTCTCCATTCATGGAGGTTCCTGGAAGCCAGCAGCTCTCTAAGGGCTTTTCCTTTTGTCTTTTCAATAGCCTAAGACTTGGGAGTGTAGAGTTGTTCCTTATTGTCACAGCATTTGCTGCAGAGACAAAATGAACAAATCCTGTGCCAACAGATTGAAGAAAAATCAATATTTATTCTGCATCAGATATGAAAACATGTTTCCTAAGGCACAAATGAATAATTGTATTGTCAGATGCCAGCTCTCTATTTAAAAAATACAGTCACAGTGTTTAAGAATATGCTGCCTTTTAAAAACATTGAATAGTGGAATTTTTTCAATGAATATGAATGGTACTATTTCTGCCTTAAAAAAAAAATTAATCAAACCCAAGCAAACAAAAAACCCCAACAACTTACAAAATAAGCTGAAATACAAAGATCCAGGATTAGTGTATTTGAGTGTATGCATTATTGAGCATGTTCTGATGATATTTTTTACTTCCAATGGGCTCAGAATGAAACTGTAAGATTGTTTTGTTAGATGTTGACTGGTGGAAAATTGGTTATTTAAATTCCAGGAAATGTCTGATTTTTCAGCTACAACAGGTTTGTAATTAGGGAAGAATCCAGCTGTCAGCCAACAGGGGAATTATGAAATGTCCAAATCACTGGAGGCAATAGAGAACAATTACCATTCTCAGCCATAGTGTCGTTGTGCTCTCCAAATGCTGGACTGCTTACCTTGAAAACACTTGTGGTCTGTTGGACTGAGGGATCCTATGGGAGTTGTACATGACAAGAGAACAGTTTATTGCTTAAACTCTTCTGAGGTCAACAAAAAGTCATGGAGGCCCTGAGTTTCATCTCACTGAAGTCAAATAATCAAAGGTTTAGAGCCAAGTGAGTCAGGTGGTGCGTTTCAGCACAGCTCTGTTGGCTTCAGTGGCTTCAGTGGGATGTGCAGCCACCAAGGAGCTGACACACTGGCCTTGGTGGGAGTGGGATTATTGAAAAGCAGTTCAAGATTTCTCATCAGTGTTAGGCAAAGCTGTTTGTTGTGGCCCAAAGGCTTAGGAACCAGAGCCAAGCTGGGCTCTTGCTGCTTTTGTGGTGGGAGGAGGAATTGGAGGAGAAAGGTGAAGGCAGAGTGACAGAGCCATAAGGTAATGGCGAGGGTTATGGTTGGGTTGGCACAAAAAATAAAATACCTGTAGCTCCCCAACTAGAGCTGGGTCAGACCTGTGGGTCTGCAAAACTTTTGGTAGGATCACCTTGCTAAGGGCAGATCGTCTTCCCTCAATGCTTGAGTTGGGGTTACAGTACCTGATTCCCTGCATAGTCCAATGGAAATCAATGAAAGACACCAAACTGTGGAGCTCCATCCAGAGTCAGCCAACTTACCCAGCAGGAATTTGTATGAGGCAGTTCGTGGAGATGCTATCTAATACTGGGATGTGATTATTCCTGTTTTCTTGGTCTTCAATTTGGATTTCTAACAGCCTAGTAATCAGACAATGTATAGATACATTTTGAACTGCTATTAATTTAAAGCTAATTTATATGTAATGCTTTGACATGATCGCATTGTGCCCACATGCCTTGAGTGAGAAACCAATCTTGTGAAATACAAGACACATGTATCTCCTGTCAGTTTGAAAACGTATTGGCGGGAAGGCAAAGTAGCTTGGAATTAGTTTTGATGTTATCTGAAAAGTAAAAAAAAAAAAACCATTAAGAATGTGTTATAGTTGGAAACAACTGGTAGAGATAATGCTGGACTCCAGGAGGTCGAAAAGCAGCAGCCAAAAGGTGACCTTGAGAGAGAGTGCATGTATAAATAGAGAAAGCACTGAGTGTTAGAAACAATGGTCATTGCCTAGAACAGCAATGACTCTTTGGACAGGCTGGGAAAGGAGAGAAAGTCATGCAAATTCCACTCTACGGCTCTCATTGCCCAAGTTGGATGTTAGTTACAGGAAAACTCAAGCCAACAAGTTGGATCTGAACACTGTTGTCCAGATCCAAGTTTCATCTGCTTGATTTTGTTCTTGTTTATATGGGAATGACTTGGCTAGTGTCAGAGTTTTTTGTAATATTGCAAAATCAGTGGAAGTGCTGGGATCACAATTTGGTCAGACCTGATCTAGAGCAAGTCAATCCTACAATGTCACATTGGAAACTCGAAGCTGAACTTGCAATCTGGTTCCCTCCTGTTGGTTCCAAGATGTTGGACTAAAGGGCACACAGTCATCCTCTTGTCTCTTAAGAATCTCACACAGGACTGAACCTGCAAAGAGTGTTAGAAACCCTTTGTGTCATTGGTCTGTTTGGTCCTTTCAGCTGAAATTCCCAATACAGAATGGAACAGGAAAATGGGAATCTGCAGGAAACAGCATGAAGACCACTGAGCCAAGCCAAGAAGCAAGGCTTTGGTGGTCAAATTTGACCCTTCTATAAAACTCAGGGTGAGCTGAGAACTTGGGCTCTAAACCTGGATAAGAGCTTCGGCTCAGATCTACTGATACCAGTCGTCTCTCTTTTGGGGATGAGATAAATATTTAAGAGTGCTCAGCTGTGTGTTTTTGTAAGGATATGAGATAGTGCCTGGCTGTTACTGGAACACTGTAAAGCAGCTATATTAAGACTATACTAAGGAACAAGTTGAATAATTCTTCAGAAATGAAAAGCCACATTTCTCCACAAAGAGAAAGTGTTAAAAGCTCTGTGATTTACTATCTTCTTTCAAACATGAAGAATTTCATAGGAAAGAACTGAAAAAAAAAAAAAACCAAACCAAAAA
>NDXB01005480.1:0-12559 GCA_002631895.1 Agapornis roseicollis | reverse complement strand
GAAGGGCAAAATCCCTCCATAACCCCGTGCTCCCCCCCCCCCCCCCCACCCCCCCCCCGCCCTCGCTGGATCAAACCACAGCTCTTTGCTAAGCCAGCCGAGCCTTGAAGCCATGCATGCAAAAGCAGGCTCCCAGAGGCTGGGGTGATGGTGTGTCCTCCTCTCAGGCTGCCCACTGCCCACTCACAGATGTCTTACTGAGCATGAAGCTGGTTTATATTTCTCCAGCCAATCTGATTTCATGTCCTGCAAGGGGAGAGGGGCACGCTGCTAACCGCAGGGACAGCTCATGCAGCACCGTTTGGCCCAAGGTTCATGTCCTGTGGCCGCTTTGCCTTGGAAAAAGCTGTCCAAAGGATGTTACTTCAAGTTGAGCATTTAGGAGCACCCAAAAACCACCCCAAGCTTTGCAATTCTCCATGAATTGCTTTAAATTGTTTCTCTACAAGCCAGGCCAGGGATATAGAACTGGGGAGGGGGTATCTTCACCTGTTCCTTTGGACCTTAATTCTAGGTGCTTTTACTGCTTCTTTCCCATGCGCTCCAACTCCCAGCTCCTCCAAAGCAGGCAGGAGGAAAGGAAAGGAGGAAAAAGGAAAAAAGAAAAAACCCAAAAGCCCTGGAGCTAAATTGAAGCCATTAGTAGCCTCGAACTGATGACAGCGCAATAAATTACTAATTAACCTCCAGGGCGAGTTCAACACCTTGGGGATAAGTGTGAAAACACGGAGTAATAAGCCCTGACAAAGCCAGGCTGCGGCAGGTCCCGCCGGGCCGGGTACGCAGCGCTGCCTTCACCTTGGGGGAGGGGGGAATTCTGCACAGCATAGGGTGAGCAGAAGCAGCAAAGTGGGGGCACCAGGGCTTGCACCTCGCTGCGAGCTGGAGCGAAAGAACCCCAGTTGCATTTCTGACTTGTGTTTTGCAAAACTGATGTTTGCATTAAGATGTTTGATTTAGTGCAGCCATGCTTAAAAAAGCAGAATATGCCACCCGCCTATGGGAAATGTCTTCAATTACAGAGAACAAGGGCTGTCTCTGGGGGATTTGGTTGCTGTTGTAATTGCACCGACCCATCAGTGCCTTGGAGTGGCCTTTTCAGGGCAGGAGATTGCCTTGAGCCCCTTGGCCAGCCCCCGAGGAGGCCAAGATCAGGCCTCGGGGGCTCTGCCTGTGGGTACTGGGGATGGGACACCCAGTGCTGAGCCCCCCTTGGCGGAGCCCTGCCCTAGGGGTGATTTGCCCTTTGCAGAAGTTTTGGCACAGAAATGCTTACCGTGATTAATGCGGTGCAATGCCGACCTGATTAGGTCAATCCACCTCATTAGGAGAGATGATCATATATTGCAAAGTAGTTTTTTATGTATATAAATATATATATATAACACTGTGTTGCAAGAAGAAAGAAGATCTTAATTACCTCAACCTGAGCCCAGAATCTGCAGGTTTTCTGTGGTTGTTGTTTGGATTTTATTCTCCAGCAAAGGGGGAGAAATGCAATCCTGACCACCCATGAAGTGTGCAGAGCTCTTGGAAATGTGAACATGTTGGGGATGGGGAGCTGTGATTGCTGGGGATTGGGATGGGGCTGTGGTAGGGGATGATCCCACCACATCCTGGGTGAAAATAACATGCACTTGAGGCGAGAAAGGGAAGCAGAGCTCTTCCTACATCAGAAAAAAAAAAAACAAACCCTTGCAAGCTTTCTGCTCCAGCTTGCCCTGAGGAGGAGCCCAAAGCTACCCCAATCTGTATAACCAAGAGCTCTGAGACTCCCCTTCTCTCTTTTATTACCATCATGGTGCTGGGGCAACTATTTGCAAGGTTCATTCTTTGGCATCTCACCACTGATCAAGCAGGGGACTTTGCCAATAGTATTGCATCAAGGTCTTTTCAATTGTAATGTTGTATGACATTTCTGAGACCAGATATGGCTCAACTAATCATATTTTAATAGCCCTACCTTTTAGGAATGGACTGGCTCAGAGTGTACACAGTAATATTCTAATTTCTGAGCTCTGATGAGCATAATTTTGAGCAGGTATTCAGTTTCTGCATGTTATAAATCGTGCTCCCAGATGTTCAATGCCAACGGGCTATAAAGAGCAACTACACAAATATAATATTTAATACTGAATGTCAGTTTGGGTGTTCCACTCAATTTCCTGGAAAGATCTTTAAACTCGTCTTATTTAGCTTGAATACCCAATCAGTTCCATACTCCAGCCCCAGCTATGTAATGCCGCATAACTAAGTTCTCTAATTTCTGAGATGCAAATGTAGAGCAGATGTAAAAGGGGAGTGGAGGGAAGGGGGGATGTTCCTGCTTTTTCAGTAGTGCTGGTTATCAGTGCTGGTTGAATCAGAGAGGGAAAAGCCTGTGAGGCTGCAGTCCCCAGATATTTTGGACCCTAACCAAGGGCTGTTAGAGAGGACGTGGGTCAACCAGATGACCCAAGCCTTGAGAAATCAACCTGATGGGGAGGCCAGTTCATAGTGGGAATAAAAGGTGGACCTGTCCTGCTAGCAAAGCAGTCCCATTAAATAAGCCTGACCTATTGGGCAGGTGGAAAGGAGCACTGAGGTTTCTGGGGGCTGAGAATAAAGGTGAGCTTATGGCTTTCTTTGCAGCAGGATGAGACAAGGCAGGAGCTGTGATCCTCTGGGACCTTTTTGAGGTAGGCAGAAACTCACTTCTTGCTGATTGTCCTGTTGTCCCACACAATATTCCTTGGTCTGTGACCATCAGTTATCACCTATGAGTAACCTCTCTGATCAGCTGAAACACCTACAGTCACCTCCCATACAGGTTCTAGCACTACCCTGGTGTTATTCATGTGATGGGAATCAGTAACAGCACAAGACAGACCTTTTTCTACCATGGAGCCCTGGCTTTGTCTAATCCCCATCTGTCCACGCTGCAGGCACCACAGCTCTGGTCCAGAGGGTTCATGCATCAAACCCAATACAGCTCCCCACCAAGCCAGTCAACATGGGTCAAAATCTGTGCTGGGGGTGTCCCAAGGGAAAAGGAGCAGACAGTCTAAGGGCTCACTGGTCTGGCAGAGGCCAAACTGGGGGCATAACCCCTGCTTTTGCTCCCAGGGCTCAAAGCTTAGCAGCTGCCACTCTCAGCACTATCCATCACCATGGGCTCTTTGAGCACAGTGAAGTTATTTGACCTCTTTTTCTGCTTTAAAAAGAAATACAATAAAAATGTGATTCTGGCTGCAGCTTCTAAAGCAGAACTGACCAAATACCATATATAGTATCAACTAAGGACAGCCACAGGCTTCCCTCCATCTTTTTAAACCATCCCCCTTCCTACAGCCCTGTCCAAGTTGCATTAATCATGGACTTCTTTGGAGTAAATGGGTTTAATCTGCCCTCTTGCCATTTCTCTGATGTTTTGCAGCAAATCTTGGATGCATGCAGGATTCTGTGCATCTCACAAGCTAGAGGGTGATATGATTGAAAGGAAATGGTAGCTATTTCTATCAGTATCAAACCCTCACAGTGTTTCCTGCTCTTCTGAGCAGATCAGTCCCAGGTGGTCAGAGTACCATACAAACTCAGGTCAAAACCGTTCATTTTCCCTATGCCTGATTGCCAGAAATAAAAAGCTTTTGGGGAGTGCCCCATCCTACTTCTTTGGTTTAAAGATCTCAGCAGCTTCAAAGCTGCTTCTGCATCCTGGGTTTTGGGCATTTGATCTGAGAAAGCCCAGAAAGAGCTTCAGAAATTGAGCCTGGTGAATGTTTTTAGCTACCTGTCGCTGTCTTTGACTCTCTGGGAGTTTCTTCCTTTTCTTGTTCCCAAATGTATTTGTCAAAGGAGCCACTGAAGATGTGCTCAGTGTTAGAGCAGACATGTGTAATGTAATTCATATATTCACAAACCATTTAGAAAACCCCTAAACCTCCTGTGCATTATCTAAGCTAATCACAGTCTTTCTCTCTCAGGAGGGATATAGATCCTTCATGTTGTATCCTAGTATTGTTATAAACAAAACTCGTTTAAAATGTCTTTTTCTCTTCTTTCTCTTTATTTTAATGGGAAACCTACTCATGTATTCTGCCACATGAAAGTTGATTTGCCTTAATTTGTGGCCATGCTGATTAAAAAGCCTTGAAGATCTTTAATTAAATCGCTTGGGTTTTGTGTATTTCTTTCAAAGAAAACCATCAAAATAGCATTTGTGACTCATTACAATTATAACAGTGATGCTATCATCTTTGCCTTCTTATATTACTTATTTTGATCAAAAACGCTGCATGCCACACATACCTTTAACAGCTCGTGAGTGTGCATCCCTCCTGCACTGGGAAGAGGATGCTTCCCAGAAGCGCTGAGGTATGGCTGGCCTTGGTATCTGTCAAGAGGAGCCAAACACATCTCTTGCTAGTTTATTGCTCTGCTGAAAGCCACAAAGCCAAGGCATTTTACACATATTCAAAGCCAGAGCCCACAAGTGACTGGAATATGCACAAGATTTATTCATGACATCTCTGTATAGTTGGGCTGCCCTTAAATATGTTGCATGTTGCAGTCAGCACACTTGTACTGTCCTCTCTTGCTCAAAATTGTTCTCCAGAGGTTTTCTCTCTTGCCCTTTCTCCTTCTTTATGTGCAACAGAGAGCCCTGGCAAGGTAATTCAGTGCCTGCATCACCTCCTCTGTCCCTACCATCAGGTGAAATAACCAACTATATTGACTACAGAGCCCCTGTTCTGATGGAGACAGTTGTACATGGTCACATATGTTAACCGGGCTGAGTGTTTTGCTCTCTTTTTTTACCTTCTCCATTATGTCAATACATGCAATTTCTTTTGGCTAGGGATAATGTTAATTTGCTCCTATAAGAACACATCTGATAACTGATGCCACAACAGCCCTCAGCAAGGGATAATATCAAAGCTTTCTGGGGAGATTGAACCCATCAAAACTAGCCATGCCCTCTGATACGGGACTGTGCCACTGTGTGGAGCCATCCAGCCTCCTGTGGCAAAGACCTCTTCCCAAGGACAGAAGTTACCTTGGAGAAAGACCAGAAATGCAAGAAAGGTTTTTAGGGGCACTGTGATGGGGATATGAAAAGGGTTACTTCCCACCTGTAATAATCTGGGACACCTTAGTGGTTATGTGTTAAAGGCAGACATACCATGAATTATTCACCTTAAGATGGGACCATATTCCCCTGCTGTTGTTCCTAGTGCAGTTACAGCAGAGGTCCCTTCTCTTTTGCATGCTGTTCAGGGTAAGTCTGACTGCAAATTGGATGGGACCATGAAGATTTTAGGAGAGGATCATGGATGGACTTGCTACTCCCCAGCTGTGGCAGAAATAGCAGAGGGGCTTCACAGCTATGCAGGTTTAATTTATCAAAGCTTGAGGATACCCTAAAACCACATTTTTAATTGTCCATGATCCTTACAGGATTTCTCTTCTCTGGTGGCCTCCAATGTCACCCTTCACACAATCATGTCTGAGTGGTGGCGAGGAGTGACACATCTCTTTTCCTACTGCTGCTTCCACTTACTGAGGATGGGACAAAGCAGTCCTGTCCCCAGTGCTGTCGCACTGATGATGATTGCCACTGGCATGTGTTTCCCTGTGTTTGGTTTTCGATACTGTGGGACATCCCTGTTGCTTGGCGAGTGGCATGTGGGTATAATCAGTCTCAGGTAATTTATTTTTACTACCCTGTGTAAACACAGTGCTGAAATTGTCACTGTGATTTCGGAGGTGCCAGATTTTTCTGTTAATTATTTTTCCCCCTGTTTTTTTCTTTTCTTTCTTGACACCTTCCAGTCCATCTCTGGAATGACACTTCATGAACAGCTTTCACTAAAGATTTCCCCAGTGATGGGACATGCTGTTGAAGTCTGATCTCTGTCTCTTTAGGCTTCCCTTGATACCTGGAAGCTGTAAGAGGCAGAGAACAAAAATTACCCTTCTCTTTAGCCAAGCAACTATTTTGTGTGCTGAAAATAGAAGTATCATCTTAAATGAGCCACTCAGACATAATCACCCAAATACAGATGAAATCACTTAAAGATTTTGAAACTGGCAACCTCATATACTTTAATTATAGACTACAGTGATATTCTGCTGAAAGCAATTATGTTGTAGCTCTTCCCACACACACAGGCAGTCCCAGTTGTGCTCCACAAAGACAAGCAGTTAAGCATGTAAGACATCATGTATGTTTTGGGGTTTTTTTAATCCATTTTTGAACAATGCTTTGAGATAGAGCAAGAGGTTCTCTGCTCTGGACACAGCCTTATTGCACACACCTTTAGGTAAGCAAAATATAGGAACATTGATTGCAGTAGCAGAAACATGTATCTGCTTCAAGAACAACTTTTCCCCCCACTTTTTGAATGGCCTCTTGTTTTTGCTGTGGAAATGGCCGTCCCTGCTTCGTCAGTACTTTTTAAACTTGCCATGGCCAGAAAAGATGCTTCTGTTTAAAATCAGAGAAACGATCCACTAAAAAGCTTCAAATGAAAGATATCTATTTCACCGGGTTGGACTGGCCAACAAGCGTGGCTTGCTGAAATGTGGTTGAGACACTCAGATACAGTTCATGCTACTGATACCCCTTGCTCTCCCCTTCAAAATTAGCCAGATGAATGGGGCCTTTTGTAGTGAGGAAAGAAATGGGCAGAAATCACAATAATCCCTTTCTAGCCAGGCTTCGGTAGCATGGCATGAGTCAACATCTCTGCCTGGTGCTGGAGAAGACGGAAAACAGCAATTTCTCAGCGGTTTCCTTGGCATGTTGGAAACTGAAGGCGATCTTCTCGCACGCAGATCATTGCACCTCAGGCTGGTCGCTCCCATTGACTCTGTTCCAGCCATTCAAGCACCATGGGGCTGCAGACTGTGAATCACATCCTTCAAAGACCAGCACCATGGCCAAGCATATTTGTCCCGGCCCCGTGCCCTGGTACGCCTCAGGTGATGGTTTGTGGCAAAGCATCTTCTGGCTTTGGAGAATGGTGACTTTTGACTTTTCTGTGCTCACTTCACAGACCAAAGCCTTTGCTCTCAATGAGAAGTTTTACTGCTTTCCTGTTATTCTAAAACTAAGTACTTTGCACATTTGGCAAGTATTATTAAGTAATAGTCTGAGTGATGGTCTGTGGTTGGAGTTAATTTCTTCCAGTTCTCAAAGTGTCTAATTACACCTTCTTCAATGCTAACTGTACAGATTGTTTCAAATGTGCAAAAACCTCTTGTTTAAGTTTAAAAAAAAAAAAAAAAGAAATAAAGAAAAGTTTTGATTCATTCCTCTGGAATGAAGTTAGGAGACTAGAGGCATAACCCAAATGTCTTCTGACTTCAGCACTGTTCATGGTTCTGTACATCTTACCCCAAGAACAATTGAGAGTATAAAAACCAATAGACCAGATACTATCTGGTTTAATCATCCCATTTATACAGTTCCAGTACTGATCAGCTTAAACCTATGTCTGTCTTTAGCTTAGACCCATGTCAGCTAAAGACACAGTCAGGCAAATGTAGCTAACCTCGTATTAGGAACTTGTGCCCCACTTCACTTGCAATTCCCATGGTGGAGATGCCATGAACAGCTGCCTGCTCCTACTCCTGAGCAATGTGTAGTGGAATGGGCACTGGAAAGAGCTTTGGGCTGATGTGTTTCACCCCAGAGCTAGAACAGGGTACAGGGTAGATCAATATGTGGGATCGATGGCATGTTGACTGAAAACAAGAATTTGGTAAGCCACTATAATTTGATTGCAATTACAGATCATTTGAGACTTCCTTTACTAACTGATGGGAGAGTAACACAGCTTTTACATGGAGACATCTCTTAGAAGAAGAAGTTCTATTTGGAGACACATTTCTACCTCTTTGCTATGGCCAGTTGAGAAAAACAAACCTATCTTGCAGATGATTTTTCTGATTACAGTGTCAAATTATTAGGTGGGTGACAGGGGAGAGACTAAAGAGGCAGAGCCACCAGTGGGATTATGAGGAGAGCCAGTGGTGCACATCACACTTCAGTGCCCAAGAGAAGTGCTCTGGGAATGTACTAACAGCTTGGTTGTGCCTACAATCTCTGCTCATCATTACACACCAGGCTTGGTTCAGGCTGATGACAAGTTGTTTGTTGACCCTTGACTTCAATGCTTAATATAAGGGTTTTATTGTTATCAGATTTTTTCCCCCTTGAAAAATTATGGAGGACAAAAATAACATGTAGAATGGGAAGTATGGATAAGATGGGCATCTCTCTCATGACAGTGTATGGGGCTTTGGGTGGTTTCATGCAATAGCCTGGGTTGAGGCTACTCAGCTTATTCAGTCACTGTGATCACTGACTTCTCCAAGGGATGGACATGTCTGATTTGAATGGTGGCCTACAGGACTAAATGTGGTATCCTTCGAGATCGGGTGAGCCCACATTGTGATTTATTTTTCTTTCCTGGAGTTTGTGACTGAATCAGACAGGAGAGAGGAAGTGAAGGTTTGTTCTTTCTAAAGATTTATTTAGTTACATCTGCAACAAGTCAAGAAGAGAACAGGGTGGAAAGGCTTTTGGTTTTGGGCCTGGAACAAAGCTCAGTACTTGAGATAAACAAATGGGGGGAAAGGAATTATCAAAGAGCGAGCTGGCCACAGACTTTGTT
Organism: Agapornis roseicollis; assembly: GCA_002631895.1. Taxonomy (NCBI): domain Eukaryota; kingdom Metazoa; phylum Chordata; class Aves; order Psittaciformes; family Psittacidae; genus Agapornis; species Agapornis roseicollis. Next base: position 3,899 of record NDXB01005480.1, on the reverse strand, counting down.
ATGAGCTTTACTGTAACAAGCTGAGAAACTTTGGTAACTTAAACCAAACTGAAAGCGGACCAGACTTGCAGGGTAAAAGAAAAAGCAGATGATTGAGGTACTTTGAGGAAGTAAAAGTTCTGTCTGTCTGCCTGCCTATCTGTCTATCCTACATTGCTCTAAGATATGGAGATACTTGACATGGAAAATATTCCAAACTTTGGTTTAGAGGACCCAGCAGATTTCTCAGGTTTGTGAGTTGCCCTGCCATTGACTTTGATAATCATGGATAAGCTCTATTGACTCATCCATATAACAAATTAGTGATAACCTCTTAGCTTTTGCAACAAGCACCAAGACACCTGAATGCAAGACAAAATGTAGGTCCTGATGCAGCCGGGCATTGTGTTTGTGTGTGATGTGTAATTATACTCATAGCCAGAATCTACATCCACACTCAAGACTTCTTTCTGAGTTGGCTGCAAAGTTTTCAAGTATAATATTGCAAATAATTTTCAACAAATGATTCAGAGCAATAACACCTTGTCCAAGTTTCCACTTTGTCAAGCAGGTGTTAATAATTCTTACCTAGTGCTCAGGCCAGTGGAGGAGCCAAATTACTCCATGTAGGTCAGCAGAGATGGTGAAAAATAAAAGAGAGATACATTGTTTGTTAAATGAATAGAATTTATTTTTCTGTGGGGAAAAAACAAACGGGGAGAAATTATGAAACCTGCATTTCCACAGTGTTAAATTAGCAAGAGCAAATAGCACTCCAAAGAATAAACTGCATGTTAAGTAAATTTAAAAGAATTACTATGAAATAAATGCTAGCTTTCTTTTCTAGTGTTTTCAAATCCCCATTCACCAAAATCCTTTATAGCATCTCCTAAAAAGCTTAGAGGAACGTGGCAGTGGAAGCTACATTCCACATAGCCTTAGATCCGCAGTGTTTCCCATAGGAAACATCCTTAGGACAGCAGTGTCTCCCATACGAAAGCCATGCTTTGGACTCTCCAAGGGCAAGATAACCCCTCCAGAAGGCAGCTCACCCCATCCCAGGTCTGACAACATTTACCAGTTACCTGTGCTGAGTGCTCTTTATCTCATTGATACCCTATCAGCCCTCTTCAGGCTGGTGAGATAGCAAAGTGGCACAATTAGCAGCAATTAGCCTGGGGAGAAACCTGTTCTGTGGTGGTTCCCAGAATGGAGCAAGTCTATGTCTCTCAGTGCCTCTAGAGATACTGGTGGGGTTGTGCGGCCAATGGCCTGGTAGCAGGATGGGGTCTATGCTGCTGGTTCCCTTGTATTGTTGTGTGTGATAGGGCTGGGTTTAGGGGCAGACCCCCCCCCCCAGGCAAATTGGTGAATGGTGGGAGGGTGTTTTGGAGGCCACCCCATGGCATTTTAGAGCCACTGGTCTTACTAAAACTAGGCAGGCTGATCTTGCACGTGATGGTCCATGACCATCAAGCACCTTGGTAGGACCTGCTGCTCCTCACTGAGATGCCCGCAATGAGGAAATCTCAGTCTGGTGTGAAACTGAGAGAACTGGAAAATATGAGTTGTTCTAATACAGTGATAATGGGGTGTTTCTAAAGCAACAGAGCCCTTGAGATGACCCAGTCATAATGACCTGTATACATCCTATAGGAGAATAGGGAAAACCTCAGTTAAGGTGAGGTTTGGGTTATTTTGTGACTACACCAGCTTATTTGCATGGCAGCCTATCTCTGTTTTCTAGGGCTGTAGAAGGTTGCCACAATTACTTGCTCCAGAAGTTGGCTTTGCCTACACTTTCTAGGCACTCACCACTGAGAGGAGGGTTGTCCTGTCTCCAACCCATAGCTCAGTCCCACAGTGTGGTAGGGGATGTTCTCCCTCCTTCTGCATGCACACAGCTCATGCATGGTTAAGGGCTCTGTGCATGACATCTCTGAATTAGCAGCTGGCTGTGACAGTCATCAGTGTTGCTGGCCAGAAACCTGTAAAGCAGAAGGGAAAATTATTTTGGTGGCAAAACTACAAATACTCAATAAAGCACAGCTTGTTTTGGTGCTTTTTTATGTGGTTCTGTGCTGACTTTTTCTCTCCTAATTCACAACAGAAGTGAAACAGAGTGTAGCAGAGATTGTGCATGAATCCTTTGCGTTTGGTTAATGGGAACAATTACAGAAGTTTCTTCTTTTTCTTTTGCCAAGCTGTGATATGAAATCATTTGTCGGGTTCCTGTTTCCATGGAAACAATTCGTTTCATACCATTTTTGTATTACACATCAATGAAGTGATTAACTAAATGAAGGCAAACACTTCATAAATGTATTGTCTCACGCAATAATCAAGTAGCTACCAGGTACCACAGCTAAATGCACTTAAAATGCAGTAAAGCCAGCTCTGCAAAGGACTTGACAACTGTGCAAATATTTATTGATCTGATACAGCACATCATTTGTAAGCCAAAAATACCAAATGTGGGTGTTTAGGTGTTGCAGTGCTTATGGGATTTGGAGTAAAGCATCATTTTCTCAAAAGATCTGGTCACCTTGAGCCATCTCCAGGAAAGGGCTTAGGGACCTGTTGTGTGATGCAGATGGATGTCAGCCACCTATGATGCCAAGAGCTGCCCATCAGCCATCAGTCCACCTTGCAGGAAAAAGCAAGCCAAAGGTGAGTGACTTACAGGACATCCTAGCCCTGCAGTTAGTGTGCTCACAGGGATGTGATGGGTCCCTGGCCCTTCTCCAAGGACTCCCTACATATTTTCTCCTTAAAACAAAATATACAAAGAGTCCACCCAGCAGTGAGTGGAATTCAGGCCTCTGCCTGTTTCCTCACAAGCACATCTGGGAGCCTTTCTCTTGCAGAGCTGAGCAGCTGCATGGCAAGGGAGGGAGGAAGGGAGAGAACGAGGGAGAAAATGAAGGAGATTCCTGTGCTGTGCCACAGAGGAAAGCAAGGGCTGAAATGGAAACTAAATTCAGGGACACTGCAGTGGATGGCTCAGCCCCAAGTGTCTTCAGCAGGATAAGAACAGGAAGCGCAGCCTGGGCTGGGTGATGGGCAGCTCTGACTTCCCACACTTCAGGCAATGTGGTTCTGAAAATGAGCCACTTGCTTAAAAGGCCCAGTAGGAATTGGAGTAGCTTATTTTAATGAGTAATAAAGGAAGAATTGACCATGCAACTCTCTGTATTGGACCCTAAATCCTTATTTCACTGGGCAACAGCGTATTTGTTGAGGCCAGCCCTTAGACAAAAGGAAATTGCATTTTCCCCTTCATTCAAGAAGAACTTGTACACTAGTGGTCATGCAAAAAGAATAACCTGATTTCAGTTTAGCAACTTAAGACAATCAGAATTTTACTTGGAAAATTCTTTCACCACCACCCTCCCCCCGCCCTTTTCCTTCTCTTTATTAAAATGTGTCCTGGGAAAATGGTGTGATGAGCATAGGAAAAGTCTTTGATGGACAATAAGTCCATATTCAGTGACCTTTTACATAGCTATTTCTTGGATGAAGCCAGTTAATTGACTTTTCCAGACAAATACAGTACAAATTTCACAGAGAAACTTGACATGAAATCATTTTTTAACCTGATCCCAAAGGTCAATGTCTCCATGCCAGGGGTGGGATGGTTCGGTATGGATCCAGCTGTCCAGTGCAATGGCATTTTCTGTAATCCTTTCTGCTGACAAGCCAGCAGGTGGTGAATCACCAACACATGACACAACAAGAAATGTTCCATGATGGATGAAACACATGCACAGAGCTGCATCTCCGTCCATTTGAGACTTACACCCATCTACTACCATCTGACAGAGCTGTTTCTCCCTTTCTGCTATGACTGTCATCACCCCCTGTCGTGGTTTAAACCCAACCAACCACACAGCTCGTTCACTCACTCAACCCCCCTTCTT
>NDXB01005478.1:96735-114108 GCA_002631895.1 Agapornis roseicollis | reverse complement strand
AGTCCAGAGGAGGGCCACGAGGATGATCAGGGGACTGGAGCATCTTCCATATGAAGACAGGCTAGGAAAGTAGGGGCTGTTCAGGCTGGGGAAGAGAAGGCTGCATGGTGACCTCATAGCAGCCTTCCAGTATCTGAAAGGGGCCTACAGGGATGCTGGGGAGGGGCTTTTCATCAGGGATTGTAGTGACACTACAAGGGGTAACGGGTTCAAACTGAAAAAGGAGAGGTTTAGATTGGATCTAAGGAAGAAATTCTTTCCTGTGAGGGTGGTGAGGCACTGGAATGGGTTGCCCAGGGAGGTTGCGAGTACTCCATCCCTGGCGANTCTAAGGAAGAAATTCTTTCCTGTGAGGGTGGTGAGGCACTGGAATGGGTTGCCCAGGGAGGTTGCGAGTACTCCATCCCTGGCGATGTTCAAGGCCAGGTTGGATGAAGCTTTGGGTGGCATGGTTTAGTGTGAGGTGTCCCTGCTTATGGCAGGGGGGTTGGAACTAGATGATCTTAATGTCCTCTCCAACCCTAACTATTCTATGATTCTATGAATAACAATAACAACTAAAATAAACACACTTTCAGTAAAGTGAAAAATAGCACTGAAAAGAAACAGGGGTTCAGCAATATTAACAGAACTGGCAACATATTATTTGCCTAGCCAAAGGTATTTGCATCAATATATAAAATATGTAAATGTGAATGTATAAGTCCAAGGCAAACATTTGCAGCTGTGCAGCCTTAAGATTTGTGTTTTGTTTGGTGGTATGAGAGAACAATGTGCAGAGAATAAAAAAGCAACTGAGTTTTGAGAAGTGCCTTGGCAGCATTCAAACATTAGCAGTTATCATCATAATAAGATAGAGGAAAACAGGCTGGTTTTTTTTTTTTTTTAATTTAGTTTCTTCTTTCTTTCTCTTTCTTTCTTTCTTTCTTTCTCTCTCTCCTTCCTTCCTTCCTTCCTTCCTTCCTTCCTTCCTTCCTTCCTTTCTTTCTTTCTTTCTTTCTTTCTTTCTTTCTCCTTCCTTCCCTCCTTCCTTCCTTCCTTCCTTCCTTCCTTCCTTCCTTCCTTCCTTCCTTCCTTCCCTCCCTCCCTCCCTCCCTCCCTCCTTCCCTTCTTTCCTTTCCCTTTCCCTTTCCCTTTCCCTTTCCCTTTCCCTTTCCCTTTCCCTCCTCTTCTCCCTTCCCTTCCCTTCCCTTCCCTTCCCTTCCCTTCCCTTCCCTTTTTACAGCTAGAATTGTCATTATATAAATGCATATTTTTCTACTATCATCTTTCAAATCAAAAATTATGTTTCACAACATAGGTAGGTTTGTATTTTTATGGGTAATACAGTTTTACTAATAACCTTTCCAAGTGAAAAATTCTGCCTGATTCAGTTAAAGACTTTTTTTTTATAAATTTGATTAGACACCAAAACTCATCAGTCTGTCTCTGAGCCATGTACCTGATTACACATAGGTATATGCAATATGTCATACGAAAGCAGTTTAGCTTGGATCGCATTGTGACTGTAACCAAAGTCGGTTTAGAGATAATGAGCTTGCATCTCCAAACACTTAGAATCGCAGTCTACTCTCTAAACTGATGATGCAGCAGCTGCATAATGCAACAATGTAATTTATTCATGTAATATGTACAATATTGCTGTAATAAAAAGCCCATTGGCGGTTCCTCTATTTCTATGAGCATCCTGTTATTAGTAGCTGTGTAAGTCAGTCTTTCAGCATCTTCAAATTCTATTTATAAATTTCAAGCCACAATATTTTAAAAAGAAAAAACCCAAATAGTTTTATACATTGTGAATTGTGAATCTGCTCATGCTGAATTGAAGCCTCCAGCTTTTTTGAACAGTGCAATATATACATAGATCAGAAAAAAAATATGTAAAAGAGAGCCTAGTTACTGAACATTTTTGTTGTCACAAATTCATGTAATGATGTAAATTTCATTTCCAAAACAGGTGAAGATGAAACGATGACAAAAACAACTATTCTGTGTTTTCATGAGAAAACCTGTAAGTCCACTGATCTTGCCAGTTTTCATTCAGTGGTGTTTATCATATGGGTATTTATATTAAATGTACATTTCTCTGAAGTAAATTTTAATGGTAACATATTAACTTTCAACAAGAGCTACATGTAAAGACAGTGATGAAGAGCATTACAACAGAATGCTTCAAAATTAATCTGCCAGTTTAACCCAGTAACCGACATGCATACTAAAACAGTGATGTGAATTGAAAATAAAATAACCACGCTTGACAGATATAATAGTTTAAGTGATTTCAAATTAACCACATCCCACTGACCGCAAGTGAAGAATGTGTTCATTCTCCTGCAATGAAACATGCTCTAGGGACTCATTATACAGAGTGGAGTAAGTAAAACCAGAGTGAAGTAATTGATGCTGAGGAGGAAGGAAGAGTGACAGCTATTTAATGATTCTCAAACTTATACATTAAGATATCACAAGCACTTAATATATTATTTTTCTCTCTCCAATCTAGAAATATTATAGGCTTAAATCTGTATTGTGCAGTAATTGCAACACTTGATATAGCTGTTAGGAACAATAAATCATGACGAAGATGCATCAGGCAGTACATGAAAAGAGTGAATAATAAACCACTCTGCTAGCGTGTGCATCCATTATGGGTGCTGTATTTCAGTAGAACAGGTGAAACAGAGTCATGGCATATCTATTGTCCTAATTCCTCTGCCTATAATTGCTTTTCAAATTGTAAGGATTCCAGTTTGAACATTAGGAAATCCATATTTACAAGATTTGGTCGCTTCTTTTCACACACACCGAGGTCTTTAATTGCAGACAACCTACAGAACAGAAAATACACATGAACACAGTGATCCCTGTCCCTTTTCACAGGGAAGAGGAGCAGTTGCATATTCTATGTGTCATCTTTATAGCAATTTTTGTTTAACTCTCTAATATTCTGTATCTATGAGTAAAGTCTCACAAGCAACATCATGCTCACAAGCCAGAAGGTAAGAATACCTGATTATAAGCTACACAGTTAGCTGGACATTAATGTTCACCAGCAGTAGTACTAATAGTAGTGCTGCTGCTGGCAATAAAAGATGTGGTATCTTCTACAAAGCCAACAAAATGAGAAACACATCGAAATCTCCATATAGAAGTCCTTCCTAACTGGAATTATGTTATTGTTTTATGTATACCAGCAAGTGATTTACCAGAAAGTGATTTGCATTGCATGTGACAAGGGTGGGGAGTCTAGGAGGAGCCATAACTCAGTCATTGCAAAATTTTTTGGCTTATTTGACTTTGTTACCAATGGGGTCATAGACAAACAGTAAAACTTGTTCATTAATATGCCATTGCCACTCACTAACTCTACTTTTAAAGTTATTTTGGCCACATTGACTATGTGCTGTAGAAGGCAATGTTTTCAGCAAATGCCATGTTTACAAAGATGGTCATTATACGGTATCTTATATTTGATGACAGAAAGAATGTGAATGGTGTGGGAACCACTAAGAAAAGTGTCATTAGCATGCACAGTAGTTGTCCTAACTGATCCCTAAAAGAGGAATAAGAAAGCATACTGTGGGCTTGTGGTGTGCCTGGCTGTGATGCTCACACTCAGTCTGCTGAAGGCCTCTGAGCCTCCGGACATTTGTGAATGGAGCAGGATTGGTCTGCATGAGGATTTGTCTGTGCAATTGCACTGTCAGGACTCTATAAAGGTACTCACATGTAAGGGCTGAGTTTCTGGGTTTCGATTCAACAGGGCAACTAACTTGTGCTGGTGCCTTCGAAGTTGAGTGCAGATTGCCAGATCCACTTCTGACAAAGTTCTATTCCTTTCCTGGCCACAATGAGGATGATAATGCTTAGGAATGGAGAGGCCTCACACTGACTTGAGAAACCCTTGAGTGTTTTGAGATCTACCTAAGAAGGCAATAATCAAGAGGTATTGCAGCAGGACATGGATTCCAGCTGATTAAGGCTTTCATTTTTCCATTGTTTGAACATCGCATGCTTGCTTGTTGTTAGATTATTTCATTATTCAAAGATAGCATCACCATGATAGTATGCCCACTCTATATTAAGTTTAACTTTTGTTCAGTGACTGATTCAGAGGGAATAGGACCAGTCATTTAGGCATTATCTGGAATATAAGCAAGTGAAATAATCTAGTGGAATGCAGTTTATAATGGGAAATTTATACCTTCTCTAATATGAGTTGCCTAAATGTATTAAACTATCATTGTAAAAGGACCAAGTCTCCCAGTGGCACTTTGTTTCCTTCCCAAGTTTCTAATCAGAAAAGTTAGGACAGAAATGCTCCTTTTGAAAGAATCACTTGTTGTGGTGTCTGTCTGCAAGTTTGAGATCTCTCGTGGGAATGCTTATGAGACCTGAGCATATATGTGCTGCTGTGAACTAATGAAGTAACAGAGGTTGGATGATTGAATCTTTACCAAGAACTTGTTATTAACAAGGACTTAGAGCTGTCTTGGCTACCAAAAATAAAATAAAAATAAAACAAGAAAATGAAAAAGAGAAGAATAAAAAGAAATAAAAGTGTATACATATGGGAATTATTCTTGTTCGTGAAGTGTTCAGAATAGATCAGACTTACACTGGATAATGGTTTCTTCTGCTGTCTCCAGACTGTGGTCTCCAAGTTTCTTGCCTTAAATCTTTTTTATGACTTGTTTCAATATACTAAGAGGCAACACAAACATGTATTTAAGCATATTCCTAATGGTTATGAACTTATGCTGAGGTATTAATAATCAGTTTTGTGTTGAAGTAGCTTTGCTAAGTGTTGCAACGAGGGGACTTTTTTGTCTACTTTTAGGAATCAAAATCGTTGTTTTCTAATTAGAGAAATCTGTCAGAAACCAGGAAAATAATTTAACAAGATGCAAATAATCCTTCTAAGTATCATTTAATGCAGGTTGAAGAATGCTGAGAATGTTGTGGAAAGGTTAAGCTGAAGCTAGACACAGCCATGACTATTCAGCAAGGAAAGGCCTTCATAAAAATAACTTCAAACTAATCAAAAAGAAGAAACGTGGGAGTGAACTCAGTTGGTACTATTAAATCTCTTTACTTAAAACCTTATATCAGGGAAAAGGTTCTTGTCTTTCTCAGCCTCCAGCCCTACTTAGCAGCTTTTTTGCAGAAGAATCAAGAAGGGAAAATGAAGCCAGAATTAATGGATTGTGTAACCCTTACTAGTATCTATGTCTGTGAAATGCAGCTTCTCATGTATATTTTCAACCCTTTCATAAAGTGTTCATTCAGTAATTATTTCATTATCCAGCCACATGCCTAGGTGGGGAAAGGAGCTAAGAACACAGATGCTGCAGTTTCCACAGGGGCTATGGGCAAATTTCTTTGTTATACACCAAGGACACACTCATTTCTACAACTGACCCAATCCTGAGCAACACTATAGAAGACCTGATACATTTGGACATGAATATGGACATTAATGCAACACTGTGAACAAATCAGTCTCTTATAACAGCATATTATAAAAGCACCATCTGTGCCAGTGTCTGCAGGTGAAACAAATGCAGTTATCAAATTAAAATCCCCAAAATGCCATACTACAAACCACAGCAAAACCCCCTCCTTAATATTAAGGGTTCACTCACATCATTTTCCTGTTTCACTAGTGATGCACACCTTTAGGCCAAGCATGAGTTGTGATAGGCTGTCATGCGGTTCGGGTATTATAGATGAAATTCTTCCAGAAGCAGCATCTGGCTTGTTTTGTAAGCTCTGCAGTCATTTGTAGTGATGGGGTTACATGTGCCCTAGGCTTTGTCAGATGATTTGGCTGCTTTTCTCCATTTTTTTTTTTTGTTTTGTTTTGTTTTTTTTTTATTGTTGTTATTAGTTGCTGATTGTGAAGAATTCATACTCTGCAATATATGCCTAGTTTGCCAGCAATTTGCATGTTTAAATAAAAAGACCTATAATTAAGGCATTTTGAAACCTNTTTTGGCTGCTTTTCTCCTTTTTTTTTTTTTGTTTTGTTTTGTTTTTTTTTTATTGTTGTTATTAGTTGCTGATTGTGAAGAATTCATACTCTGCAATATATGCCTAGTTTGCCAGCAATTTGCATGTTTAAATAAAAAGACCTATAATTAAGGCATTTTGAAACCTGACCACAAACATGTTCTTCTTAGATGTGTTAAATCTTAAGTATAAAACTGCTTATTTCTCTCTAGTGGTTTGCTTCACAGCAAGGTGTTGCCTGGTTGTCTAGAAGTTAGTGGTGGAAATGACCTCCTTGACTATCTTACTAGTCTGTACCTGTAATGCAGGGAAATTTTCAGAAGACTATAGAGATGGTCAGCATATTCCTAAGAGTTTTATCTTATCTGGTTTGAAATTATGTACGTTTTTACCACTGCCTTCAGAAATTCAATTTAGCATCTCTTTTAAAACAATACCTATGTTTCTCAGTTTTCGTTTCCCCTCTGTCATCTTATCTTGATTATTAATCTGTTTATTTTTGAAAATCCACATTCAATCCTTAAAGTAAATAAGGTAAATTCCAAACATGATTGAATGCATTAAACCAAATGCTTAATTACTGTAAGTCTGTCCCATTTTTACTTTGGAACCTTAGTGTTATAAATGGACTTGATTGAAATCCCTGTTTTAGAAATTAGGTACCTATTTTACCTCACTTTGATATCAGTACTTATTAATACAATTATTAATACAATAATGCATTGTATTAATAATCCAAATATTTACAGTCACTTTTACTAAATATGAAAATAAAAATGCAGGCCATAGCATGAATTTTGTGAAGCATGATAAAAGTCAATTATTCGTAGGAGCTTGTTTTGAATATTATTTTCAAAGTTTACAGGTAATCAGAGCAAAAGTGGAATAGGGGAAGCAAGATACAAATATGTACTGGTACCCAGAGAAATAATCCCATACTGCATAAATATACTTATATACCAGTCTTCAAATTCTTAAGATATCTTTTACTGGATATTTTCCCCTCATTTGTGCTAATTTTGTGCTCCCCAAATATGCTGTTCAGATATGAATTGAGCTATTCTTGAATAGGCAAGAATTGCCTCTAATGACATACTTCTTGTCCTTCTTTCTTCTGTCATTAACTTTAGGTGACAAGGAGACTATAATGAAATTTAGCAGACATATAGCTCAAAATAGTGTCAACATGAAGTGAAACTTTAAGGTATAAAAACCTCACATCACATACATTTGTTCACAAAAGCTGCTTATTTCTGAACACTAGTGAAAGGAGAAAAAATTAAGACAGTTCAAACTTGGTTGATGAACCATACCAAGAAAAGGGCTGATGCATTTATGCTTAGCATTCAGCCATATTCATTGCTTGTTGAAAAGTTCCTCTGTAATGAGCGTTACTTATATACAGGTTTTTGCAGGCAATGACTCAGAGAAGCCTATTCAGAAGACTGCTTTAAACAAGTTGCAGGTTGATTTTGAGATGGGTAATGAACTCATTGAATTTTGCTTCTCTTCCTTAGTGTTTGGAACACTATCCAAAAACGCTTTTGGAGTCCACTTGAAGGAGGAAGAAAGGATTTGGTTAAAGTTTTCAATGGAAATTTTTATTATCAGATAATCAGTCATCCAACTGTAGCAACACATGGTACAGAGGTGTAAGAAACATGCATTGGGATGAACCATAGACTGACATAAATTTCCATAATTAGTTGTTTGACAAATACACTAAATTTAAAAAAATTGTTTGTGAGCTCATTCAACTGCACCCCGAAGACATGTCATTTAACTACTGCAACTTCTTTTCCAAGAGTTTCTCTAAGGTTTGTATTTTAAACTATGTGTAAGTATATACATCTAAATTAGGCCCAGTTAATCCTTGCAGTGAAATTATTTCATCAATGAAATGTCAAATTACCTGGGATCCAAAATATGATTAGTTTTGAAATCAGAGGTTTTGATCACTTTCTCGTCAACAGCACTCATCTGAAAGTATAAGTTTTCATTCAAGTCTGCATGTTTGAATCCTTTGGCCTTACATTTTCTTTTGAAATACTTTCATTTAATACATGTAATGTCACTACAGTTTAGTATTTTAGGGTTTGCTAGAATGAAAATCAAACTCTTCTGTTTCATGCCACTGATTTCTCTCCTTTAGTCTTGGCTTGGAGTCTCACATTGGTTCTGTACTTTAAGAAAAGAAAGGTGTAGCAAGATTTAAAGTTGCTTCATTTAATTGTGTGAATTGCTGTAGTGATGGCTTTAGACCATTTCTGATTATGGTTTTAATTTCAGTACCTTATAAACCACTCGTGAAAAGTGTCAAAACTCTTTTTTTTCTATTATTTCATTTGCATTTGTACATCACAAATGGTGTCAAACAAGTCTTCTTGAAGAGACAAACCCAACCCTCCCAATCTAGGAATATCAAACTATTTTGCCATTTAAGGTTTGATTTTTCTAAAGTTAAAATAGTCTCAAGTTGTGGTCTGGAGTTGCCCAGATGTTTAGTGCCTATGTGTATCCATGTGGCTTGTTCACATAACCAAAATAGTTATTTGTGCCTACACAAATAGAACTCATAAAAATATTCATTTGTGAAGTCAGGCCTTTCTATAAGTGAACAAATGAGTTATTCTCATCAAGTAATAATTTACTGAACTTAGGCAGATATAAAGGGAGATAGCTCTGGAATAGAAAAGGAAATGACAGCATAAGGTTTAGTTGGGTAGCTTTTTAACTTTACAAAAAGCCTGCTGAGGTTGATGAGCAGAAAGGATGGGGGAGAAACAAAGAGAGGACTGAAGGTAGAGAAAAAGTAATGAGAACCCGTATCAAAGCAATAGAGTCAGTACCCCAGTGTTAGAGAGAGAACATTTTGGTGCTCCATTGATGACAATCGCCTCTTATACCTCCAGTGGGGATGGAGCAAGGGAGATGGCTGATTGGGCTGCTATCAGAGAGGATAAAAATACCACAGGAAAACCCTGCTCTTGCTTATATCCTAGTACCTCCTGGGCTCATTTCAGCTAAGAGGTGGTATATGATTAACAACAGGGAAAGAGGACAGAGAGGGTCCAATGCTTAAACAGAGCTTTTACCCTTTATCTTCTATAAGTAGTCTATAAATGGATGTCTTTGACTTTTCTGCAACTTGTTTCATGTGGGAAGGAATCATGGCTGAAGAGAATTTTATTTTTTCTATGAAGAAAATGATCAGGGAAGTTGAACATAATGATTTCATGCCGTGACTATAATGCAAACACATACTTAACCATCATTGTCTCCTCTTCATATAATAACTCAAACATCTGAATGAAAACATCTGTATTGTGCACTGAAACATTACACGCTGCATTACAATTAGAAATGTGCTGAAGTGTTGGATTGGCTGTTTATTTATGGGCCATGAAAAGTAAGATTTTCTGCACTTCTCATGTACAGCTAAATAGCCGTAGGTAGAGTACAGAAAACTTTGGAACCCAGCAGTCACTCTGGGAATGACTTCATTATTCACTGAAGGAGGTTTTTCCAGCAGAGCTGAGTTGCTGACAAACAATAATAAACATTACTGAAAGTTGGAAACAAGAACTCAGGCATGTTGATTTTAACTGTAAAAAATGCTCACAGGGCATGGAGGGCAAAGTGCTATCGAAATGACAAAGTACTACAATAGAGGGATCCCCATTAGAGCTGTGCACATATATTTTCTCTATTGACACAGAAGTGTTCAGACAGGCTCAGCAAACAAGCAGATCCTCCTAGCCATAAATGTCTTTACCTGTTGCCACAAGTAGTCTAGAAATAAAAATATATTTTTAATAGGCACACGAATGTCTCAATGATGAAAGAAACTCAGGTGGGGACATAGCAAACATGTTGTTGGTATAGGTTCTGAGAGCTTTTGTAGCACAAAAGGTATCACTATGTCTTTTTGCTGAAATGCTTGACAGTTCATGACCGTAGCACAATGTTATTCAAGATCAGATTATATAATTGCTTTGTTTGACTGCTATTTTGCTTGCATGTGAAACAATATGGTCGTTTGAAAGAGCTCACCCTACAGTTAATTAATTTGCAAATAGCTACTAAGTTTTCTCCAAACAGAACAGAACGCAGTGCTCAGTGGTGTTTTCTCTGGAGCTTTCTGTTTTCTCTCCCCATGGACTCTGGCTCAAAGTTTAAAACCAAGGAACTGTAAAGTCCTGGCCTGTGCTTGTGATAGTTGTATTCTCAAAGAAGGACACAAACAAAGAGTTTGTGGAGCCAGTTTCCCAGTGAGCAGCAGAATAAAGATGGCCTATGCCAACTGGGATTTAGGCTGTGATTATTATTTGATACCTGCTGGTTTATTTACAAGAAAGAATGAATTTTACCTATCAATAATTAAACTAAATGTAATTTAGTATTTTCTTTGCCACAGATAAGAAGCCGAAGCAATTTGAATGGCTCGCATTTTCTCTGGCCATTGAGTATATCACTTATTTACTCACACAGGCCTGAGTGTCTTTGGCTCTGCCACAAATTGTTGGTTGACTTTCAAAGTGGATTCAGGTATCTCCCAGAGAGTTTGACAGATATGCAAGATTTCTGGTAGTGTCCCAATTAAACATGCATCATTTGCACTGATTTTCCACATGATTATCTCAAATAGCCATGGAAAGACACAGTTATCAATCAGGAGACTGAAGGATTCAGGTCTGCACTATAGAGAAAGCTGAGGACAGGAAGAGAAGGCTCATTTTTCTTTGCCTTCCAAAAGTTTACTGGGATACATAGTTATGATGGCAAGCCAGGTGTAGCTGTGAAGTAAGGCTGATTGTATCTTTCATTATAGTGAGGACACCAAAAGGGCTTTCAGCCTCTAATGGTAGATTTTTTTGAATGCGGGGTAGAGGAAAGCAGATTTTAAACCAAAGGAATTCAGATCACCTGTTTGAAATTAAAATAACAGTCTGAAAAATGTTTGCACTGTCCATAGTATCTTTGCAGGCTGAATCCTTTTCTCTGATCTACCTCTCAGTCCAAAAATTTTCAGCGGCTTATTTCATTGGGAGATAAAATAGACATGTCACAGCCCCCTTTATGCCCTGAAGAAGATGCATCTCCTGTGTGGTCTGCTTGTGTAGCAGATCCCTTCTTAAGACCTCTTGGTGGTAGGTGATCCCAGTCCTTCGTCTGCTGGCTGGTTCCTCCCAGGCTGCCCTGTTCCCCACCGTGAACGTTCACTAGGTTTAGCAAGCTTATTTCTCCCTCACTTACTCATGGTTCATACTTTTATTATAATTAATATTTCTCCCCTCTTTTCCCTAAGAGAAAGCTAAAAAGAAGTCATGATCCAGGATGAATCTGGACAGCCAACACATGATCAGCTTTCAGTATTTGCACTGCTGATTTCAGTGCTGTTTGCTGTAAACCTGGGGAGTGTCTATGAACAGTTTTATTCCAAAAGATACATTGCTCATATTTGGTTTTGATTATCTACATGTGATGAAAGGAGTAAGTCAGAAGCAGTAGGTGAAGACCTGGTGGGGGATTGGCTCTTTTTGTCTGTCTTGGATAGCCTGGAAAACCAACTCCAGCCTGAAGTGCAGACCTGCATGATTGTAATATTGATGCCTTAATAGTGCTTCTCTGCAGCTACAGGATATTCATTGCCATTAATAAATCAGTTGTAGATGGCTTATATTCTATCCAGACAGCAGCAATGGTTGTGCAGCTTGGTCTGGAAGCCCACTCAGTAGCAGATATGTTGTTGTTGGATACTCTTTGTGTAGCAAATTCTTTCTGTGGTGGCTTAAAATATTTAGAAAGGGTTTTATGTAAAGGTGAGAAGAGTGTTATGCACATGTGATCAGAGGCAGATGTTTTGATCTGCTGGTCTTCCTGTCAGAGCCTCAGTGAAGATCCAACAAACTCCTGCGAGCAGCAGTTTCTCTAATGGTACTTCCTTTGCCTACAGATGCCAACCTAACTTCCTATGTATAAACTATATAGATATCCATCAAGCTCAGGTTCTGTTCTCTGTGACTCCTTTTTCGTCGCTTTCCATAGCAGGGAAGAGGTCTAACTTCCTGGTTGTACAGCAAGATAGCCGCATGTGAAATTTCTGAGAACTGACCAGAAAATTGCTTTCACTTTATATTTAGTTATTTAGCATTTGAATTATTTATAGTGTGTGAGATGCACAAATGTTAAAGATGCAGGAGTCCTTTCTGGATGTGTTATCATCACTTAAGAAAAATCATTCCCATTACTGTAAAGAATCAAGGTGTTATTTGTCTCTTCAGAATATTATAATAGAAATCTAAAATTAAACTCCGATCATGTATATTCAGTCCCTGTATTTGCATGAATCAGATAATACACAATGTGTAGCTTAATTGGTAGTCCTAATTATCTAGTATACATGGGTCTATTTTACGTAACAAAACCAAACTGTTCCATAATTCCCTGCTAGTGTAGGCTAGAATAACTCCATTGAACTCAACAAGCCTATGTCAGTTTATGCCAGCAGGGAATTTAGCCTTAGTACTCCAAAGAGCAATATGACACATGATTCACTTTGGTTCACATTTTTCCCAAGCTTTTATGTAAAGTAATTTTATTTTTAGTTCAGAAGAGAAATGTTTGTACAGACAGAATTGCATATTTGTACAGACATTCCCAGAATGTAGATATTAGATCCAAAAAGTATTTTTTTGTCTTCATAAAAGTAAAATGCAAAACAAACATCCTCAAAAGAGAAAACAGAAGAGCAATTGTTGTACTTGACCAGTATTATATTGGATACTTTTGTGTTGTTGCAGCTGGTCCAGTATCTTCAGCTACTGGTGGTGGACCAGAATGAAGTAGAAGTCAGTGACCATATGTTGATTATACTGTGTTACAATTTCATTTTATTGTACACAAGACAAAGAATTTTGAAGACAGCAAATTCAAAGAAATAGGTTAAGATAGATTTTTATGTAGAAGACTTTTACTGCGCTAAAGTTGCTCAGTTTTGTGTTAAATTGAAGAGTCTCTTCCTCAGGCAGGTTTAGACAAAGCTTTAATTGATCCAGTGAATTTAGCATTTAGGAAGCCAACAGTTAAACATTAAAGACCTGGATTTTTGCCTGCCACAGTTTTCTTGAGTGGGCCTTTAGAAATTCTATCAAAGAATGTGAGCTATAGATTAGTATACACAAAATGTCTCTGAAATGGCAGTGTTAGAGGAGATCTTTAGAAAAATTTGAGGACCATAATATTTCTTAAGTAATCATCACTAATGCAGCTAGTGATCCTGAAATTAAAAAAGCCATGGTGGAAGCCATGAGTTCCAAACTGCAAAGGAAACATCCATATAATGCCAGTATCAAACAATACAAATTTCAACAAAGACATTTCAATGGGAATGCAACTTGTAGATTTAAATGTCTGGATAAAAATTTGTAATGAATGGCTGTTACATTGGGGATAACTAGTTTTATAATTCTTGGATGTGCAGGATGGATTCCAAGTTTTTATTATTATGGAAATATGTACATTCTTAGTGGTTATGAACTTGTTTAGAACAGTATTTTTAATTTCCATAAATATATGCAAACTTCTAAACCCTCATTTTTCTTTTTATCCTCAACTAATTTTAGAGAAACTGTGAATTTCAGTTCGTGAAGAAAAAAAAAAAGAAATCTATACTTTTACCTATGGTCAGCATTTCATTTTGCTGGTCAGATACTGGTGCCAGGTATCATGAAAACCAGTATTACTTTCTTTGAAGTCTACAAATAGAGAAATAGCATTCAAGGCTTAGAATGCACCATCTGTAAACATACTGCATACCCACAGGCAATCACTGTACATTTGGTGTGGCAGTGTAGCTTTCTGTATTATTAAATAACTTTCTGAAAACCTAATTTGCAGGGCAGTTTTATGATATGAAAGGGAGAAGAAGAAGATTAGGATAAGAATTAGCTTCATTCAACACTGATGGCTGAAGCTTTCAATAGCCATAAATGTCTAGACAAGTGTCTTTCTCCCCTGCACACGTACACAGCTAATGTGCACAATGTCATGATGATCACGATGCTGAACTCCATCCCATTAGGGTACTAATTTGATCTCTGGCATACCCTTATTACAAAACACCATAATAAGTATTCCTTTGACAGGAAGCTACTACACTTTATTTCTCATCTGATGTGAAGCTCAGTAAGAATACCTTAAAAACATTCATTGCTCTATTGCATATAATACAGACAGTAATACAAATATAATCCCCCAAACTAGTGCTAACTTCGTAATGCTTCTTAGTGCTAAAAAAAAAGTTAATTCCAGTGAGGTATTATGAAGGAGAATATCTGTATTGTTATCTATTGATGATCACTTAAATACTCCCTTGTTGTTATCTTCAATGTGCATAGCACGATTATGGGCATGGGAAAGGAAGAAAGACCCAAAAATGTTCAGGAAGTTGAAATAAAAAGCCTTCAAAATAGAGATTGGTTGCAAAGGGAAGAAACACAGTGCAGAAACATTCTGTCTGTCCTTCTTGGCAAGATCCAAATGGCTACATTCAAGAAACATTATTTCCCTAAGATCACTGTGGAGGAATCAACAGAAAAAAAACGTCCCAGGGAAAACTGAATGTAAGATGTGGGGATGAAGGCTGCATGTTTCATTTAGTCACAACTTACTTTTCTGTCAAAAGTTTCTTTATTCATATTATGAAGTGATATGATCTGTAAGCAACAGGAGGTCTGGGAAGCTGAGGAAGGGTAGGAAATCTACTTCCTACGAGCAACTTCTTCCTTCTAAAATGGGATCAGACCAATGAAAAAAACAGCTGTAGGAATATTCTTAGAAAGAAACTAAGAGCAGAAACACCCAACATGAGTGTCTGAGAGCTGGGTGGAGAAAGAGGCAGCTCATAAGAGAAATTAAAGAAAAAAAGACAAAACATATGAAAAAGGATTGGAGGAAGAAAACCAGCAAAACATTTTATTTGTTATGATTCTCCAAATATTGCTTGTATGTAGATGACCAGTCCTAGAAAATATATCATATTGCACCCGTTCAGAATAAACACCAGAGATTATAGCAAGAGGAAAATTTAATGGATGTGGTATCATGTGTCTGAGGAAGCCAGAAATTATCATGGGGGAAGAGCCAAAAATTCCCAGGGGTATATTTGTAGTGTTACATCTCAGCTTTCCTTATAGAAAGTGCAGGTTGATGACAACCCAAATGAACAGCTCTGGCATAATGCCACAATTCAGAAGAAAGCCTTAGAGCTGGAGGCACATTAAAAACACTCTGGGCTTTATTCCATGTTCTGTCAGAGCACTGCTTCGACGGGTGGAGGCATGGATCTCCCGAGGCTGTTTGTGAATCCTGGATTCAATGCTCTGTAGTCCTCATGCATGCAGCTTTAATTTATAGTATTGGCATAAGATCATGCAATGACCTCATGGCTGTAAAGTGCCCGCTGTAACAGAGTACCTCTACCACAGCTTCCCCCTTCCCAAATTGCCCTGGCAACCTCTTTTCCTCATAACGTCAGAGACAAGGGACAGCGTGGCAACTGACCACCTCTACACAGGAGAAAGTCCCAGCTGGTGTTAATCTTTGCTATACAGTGGTCAAACATATAGTGATAAATGTTCACAGCAAAGCAGAGGATGTTCTCCTTTGTGCTATATAAGGGACTCTTGTCCAATAATATATTTACTTACATATTTGCTATATATCATTTTGCATGTATATTCATGCATGGAAAAATGGCAAGGTTTGTATTCTGCACAAATAAATACTAACTGTTTTAGCATCATGCGCCCCCTGTTCCCCCTTTCCCTCTCTACCTTTGACTGCGAATAAAGTAATTTTATGCAATCTCTCCTATTCTGGGCATGAAAAAGTAAATGCTGTATTACCCCAACTTAGGTAACCCTTAGGATAATTTTTTAAGCAGCAGGAAACTAGGCTATCTGGCTGGGTAGATAATGATATCAGCTGCTTCCTTCCAAAACAACAGGTGCTTTGGCATAAAAATGTATATCATCATACTGAGATGATGACATCAGTTCATACTTCAGCTTAATTATAAACTACCTCCATTAATCCTCAAATAATTAAGCATTTTGTGTGTGGTGCAAGGTGAAATATAAAAGCAAAAGGTGCCTAGCTGTTCATCACAGGGTTAAAATGTCAGTTTCTGAATCGTTTGTACTTGTGTCTGCCTATTTAAATGTAAACTTCTCGCTGATTTTAAGCATTTATTTATATTTTATTGTTCCAACCAGGAGGTAGGTAAAAATAAATATTGCTAAAATTCAGTGAAAAGTGAATGAAATAACTAAGGTATATGGATTGAAGTCTCATAGAGCACATATGTGCATAAATATCATGCAAAAATAACAAAGATGTTCAGGATTGTGCTTTGTATGTACAAGAATAATTGGGGGGGAAGTCATGGTTCATGGCCTAACAGCAAAATAAACATTGCAGTGTTCAGTGTTTGTAGATTTTATGCAAGAAGATCTTAAACTCACATTCATAAGTAGTCCTTCTGAATAAAACAAGCTCTGGGCAAGCAAGCACCATTTATTGAAATAGATTGACTAAGACTTGTAGAAAAGAAGTATTACTGAAAAGCAAAACCAACACAAAAGGAATTTAGTTCCTTTTTGAAATAGTTCAGGTCATACCATAAGGAGTCACTTAAAACCTATACATTCTTTCCCTGCATTTTTTATTTGATATAAAAATCAGTACACAGAATTGAGTGAGAGCTGAATTTGCAGACTAAAATAGCAGATAAAGGATTATGTTCTTCTCCCTTTAACTTTAAAATATAGCACTGACCTTCTTTAAAACAGATGCTATCTTCAGGAGCCAGATGTGTCTCCAAGCAAATTAGTTATAAGAAACACATCCAAGGACATAGCCATTTAAGAATCAATAAATTATGCATTTGTCATTTGTTATTGTGTGAAGCTTATGCTGACATCTTTGACATGAACGAAAGTCTCTGTCCACAGTAATAGCATTAACAATTTAACAGAGGTGGTTTTATACCAAATGTGAAGTGGATTGAGGAAATTACCGTTTATCACAATGTACATATACACACCTTAATTATTCATTGCATGTCCACTTACCAGCCTACTTCATATTATGTAAGTTGTGCTAGATTAAGAAGTTAGAGGTCAGGCATGTGTCCTGTACTGCTGCTATTTCTATCCATTTACACCTGAAACAAAAAGAATGACTCTTAACAATGACTTTCTTTTCAGACAACCAAAACAGGAAAGTTTTGTTTATCAGTGGCACTTTCTGAAAAATTCCTACAAAGAGTTTTATTTTTCTAAAAACAAAAACCATGGT
>NDXB01005478.1:78091-96620 GCA_002631895.1 Agapornis roseicollis | reverse complement strand
AAAAATTTTTTTTTTTTTTTAAAAAAAAAAACTATTGTTGTTTTTTTTTTTTTTTTTTGTGGGTTTAGTTGAAACATTTGGATGACCATATGGAACTCTTAGTGGTGCCATGGGACCATGCAGCTATGAAATCTGATCACTATCTCCCTAGTGACAGCTGGAGCCTTTACACCATCAGAAAATTTTCAGACTTCTAATTTGTCATAACTACCTCCTGTGGAAAGAAAATATGTTATGTAGTTAGATACAAGAATCTGAGGCTGCAGAACTACACGTATCGTCTTCTTTTCCTTTTAACTTTCAAGCTTCAAATTAATTCCTTGCATCTTATGACTCATTGATGCAAGAAATAAAACACAAAACACAAAAAGAATACAAAAAACCATACGGGGTCCTGTGAAAGGAGGGTTAGCTTTTCTGTACAGTTATTGTGGAGGATGGCTTATTTTGAAAAACCTACTTATGTAACAAATGTTGATCCATGCAGTTCAAAGTTTCATTACATTTAAGCCTTCTCTTCAGTTTTTCTTTTCCCCACTTTGAGTGATGATAAAAAAAAAAGAAAGAAAATAATAACTGTTTAACAAAATAAAGTGTAACCTTGCAGTGGTTTTTAACATGTTTTAAAAAACATCATTTATATTTTTATATTAAAACATTATTTTATATTTTTAACATGTGTATTCTTTCATCATCACATATGGCCCAAAAGGGCACAAAATTCAGAATCACTATTTATTGGAGTGAATCACAGGAGAAGGGGCTGAGAGCTCCCTGCCCACTGCATTCACTCGGCTGTTCCCAGAAACCAAGAATTCTTTTGGCACTCAGAAATATAGGCATCCACCAGGCAATCACTTTTGAAAAACATGGGAAATAAGCTTATTTATCTCTATATACCTCTCTGTGGGGGCAGATAATCTAGCAGAACTGATAATCGTATATCTCCATGTTTATTTGTTGTGTAGGTTTGGATAGGTTTCTGGTCTCCCAGGGCATTTTCAGGAGCTTGTGAGACATAGGTCAGTGATTTTAAGGAGAACAGAAAAAATTATGTTATCATTTGGTTTTATATGGCTATTCTAGTGTTCTAGTTAGGCAGGCATCAAAAAGCAACCTTATGCTTTGAGCATGGATAGTACTGCTGTTGAATCATGCATGTGGTGGGTGTAGACAAGAAGTTGAGCATTGTGTATATAGTTGTTTATTGTACAAAGAAGTTAAAAAAATGTGATTGCAGTCCAGTATCTGGGCAGTGTACAGAAGGTTGGGTTAGGTTAACACATCAATCTCTTATGGTTTTGCGGTCTAGGACACCAGAACAAAATTGTCTTGCTAGTTAATGAGAGAAAATGATACTAAGCTTCTAACAAAGGATCGAACTGAATCTTTCTTCAAAGTCTTTTAAGTATCAGTCTCCACTAACCTATTTAACCATGTAGGACAGTATGCAAGTAACTAGGAGTACATATCAGAGACAATGTAAATAAATTCTTTGTGATTGTTGATTACAGTCAGAAAACAAAACTAAGGTACATCCTAATTAAATCCAGAATCATTTGATGTAAAGAACTGGAACAAGAGAGATTGTGCAGCCTACAGGAAAAAAAGGCAACACTGAGTAAAAGGCATTTACTGTTCAAGTATGAATAGTACAAGGCAGTATTAGGAAGATATTTGCTTACATTACCAGAAATGATAAAAGACTTTCCATTAAAAAACAATGAGGGAAAACTGTGCATAACCCTAGGAGAAAGGAAAGAGACGGCAGGGATAACATCATGCTATGTAACAACCTGCCACCAACTTAGAAATGGACAATAATGACAAATGGACACAGGGGATAAAACCCAAACACACTGTGAATTATCTCGGGCAGATGCACAATGTGTTGTATTTATTGTTGACAGTTACTCAAGGTTTCTTTTTTACACATCGACAACATTTGTAGAGCATGTCATGCCAGTAAAATATTTTTATTTGAAGCTGGGCACTGTCATCATTTTCTTTCTTTAGGAAACAAGCCATGACATACAGATTGACTTGGAACCTCATGTTGCATTACATCATGTCCCTCTGCACTCTGTTGATGCAAAGCTTCCTTTTAGCATCAGTGCCATTTCTAGCTACCCTGGAGGCCCTATGCATATCATCTATGCCATCTTTTAAGGTATATGAAGTACCAAGAGAGGAAGGCCAAGACTGGGCAGAACAGGGTCACTTACAGCCAAACATTTGTCATTCCATAGATGCAGCTATAGTAAGCATTTGGTAGATTTAATCAACACATTATTAAAGGAGTCTTAAGCCCAAACTGAGCTTAACTTGGGTCTGAAATGCAGCTGTTGTGGTCTCCTGAAGTCCTTATGTGTTAATCACACAACTGTTTTGTCTTAGCTGGCTAGATATTTGTGTACTCTGCTTGTTCAGCTAACCAGGATGCCATGCAAGCAGCACCTCCAGGGATAAGTCTATGGGAAGATGCTCCAAATGGAAAGCCTGTGGGGTTTGATTTTGCTTTTTTCCACTTGTCTGTATGCCATTGATGGAGTAGTACCTTGTGGATACCTGAAGGAATGAGCATTCGTATATAAAACCAGCCTGATGTCTCTCTCTGGGTTTGTACCATCTCCCATTGTCTCTAGTTTGGTCCCAAGTAGACAGAATTCTAATATTTTTTGCCAGACTCTATGCTGATTTTTGGAAACATAGATCGAGTAAAGGCAGGGCTCATTTTATGATGCTGAGTTCTTTCCCACCTTTAGTATGGTGTTTTATTCACAATCAAAATTATTCCTATGTATTTTTAATGTATGATAGGATTTTTATCTTAGCCTTTTGCATATTTACATCCCCAGAGCCAGATTTTAAGGTGCTGCGATCCAGTGTTGTGTCCCAAGGTGGACTCAGTTTATTGAAGCTGAGGATTTGGTCTTTCTCTCTTTTACCCAAACCAGTTTCACAAGAATATGAAAAAGTGCTAGACCCTACTATACCACTGTTTTTTCCCCAGGTACAAATGGGCCCAAGCTTGAAATAGGACCCTGTTCAAATGGTGTAGAGTGGAAAGAGTTACTGAACAGCAACACTGCTTTTAAGAAATAGTGCAACTGCTTTTAAGAAATAGTTTCCTTAATTCCAAACTGGCTGTATTAGATGTCTTATCTGTAACATCTGTATATATTGTCTGTTATGTCATCTTTTCCTTGAGTAGCTATATAATTGCTGAAAAGCACAAAGCTGGACTGAGTTCCTTTATTAAAATACAGAATCATCCAGATGAGAACAAATGTTCACATCTTCATCTTGTAACAACAAAAAGGTGTTGAATTGGACTGAGGAGGTTTAATTACATGGAATGAAAGATTTCTGGAAAAGTAGTTAAAATCTATGATACCCATTCTGGCCAATTCTTGGTGCACTCAGCTGAATGGAAATTGTTATAATATTGTTTAATTAATGCTGAATTGCATGATGATTGGCCTTGGCTCTCTAATTACTACTGGTAGTAGCTCTTCAAATTTTGATTAGTGGAGAGGTGAATCACGATCTTTGATGTGGTGAGGTAGCTTCTGCTGCAAATTAAAACTGGGTAGTGAGGCTATAGATTAATTGTGGGTATGTGGAGCAATTAGGACAGTCTACCTCACCCTGACTACTGTCTGAAGTTTACTGCCTGTGGGAAAGGTCATAGAAATGAAACCTGAATTGTATAATTTTTTGGGTGAGACCTGTATATATTTAAGTGCACTGTTTTGAGGGAAAACTTCAGTCATTCTAATTTAGTCGCTCTAATTCAAAACATACTAGATGTCGTTTTCTTCCTTGCCAACAGAAAGATCAAGTACCAGAAAGCAATCTGCTGCTGGGGAGGGGCTGAGGAGGCTCCTTGGGCCACACAGCAAATAACAGCACCCATCTGGATAGCAGTTGCTGGGGGCTGTTTTGGGGTGATGTTAGTTTTGACTTTTTATTCTTGCAAATGTGTAAAGCTGTTTAATAGGAAGTTAACCAATGCCTTCCAGAAACTGCATACCCTGAAGCAGTTGCCACAAAACTCAGTCATCCTCCTGAAGCTGCAAGGTGCTGCTGGCACAGACTGCACTTGGGAGTGCTTTGCAAAGTTTTATCTTGTTTAGATATGAGCCTGAACCAAAACATCAGAAGAAATACAGTGCTCTATTGTGAGATTTTAGTAGCTTTTGTTAATGACAAGTGATTTTTCCTAATCAAGTCAGTGCTTGGGTTAGAGTACTGTGGCTTTCTTTTCTTTTTGTAGTTTTCTCTCTATGCTGTGTTGTCATGTACAAAAATCCGGAATAATGGAAAAATTGAACTAATTTAAAAATATATATTATTGTCACTACTGTCTGTTCCTCTATTATGAATGAAAACAATCTGACTTTAAGATATTGTAATACATTAAGTTTTTTAATGCCCTGCCATCTCGTTGCCTACTCCATATATGCTGCTCAGTTTTCATCTGCTGCCTGAATTTAGGGTTTGGGTTTGTTGCCCTTCTCTCTCCTTTTTATCATCCTCTGTTATCAATTCTGATTTACTTTTTACTCCACACTTTGCTCCTGTCCTGTGACTTACTGTCATTTCTTGCCCTGATTTTTTTAGTGGGAGCATGAGAAAATAGTTTCTACTGAAGCTGCTAAATATGTCTCTCATTTATTCAGCTGGTGGGAGAGAGAAGATGGAATGAGGTTCAGCAAAGTAGCCTTTGTAACCACAAGATTGTTTGCACTTTACTGCCGGAACGTGCTGAGACTTGAAGCTTTTGTATGATTTTTATAAGTAGAGAGGCTGTAATTGAACTTTCTTGCTAGACATTAAGAAAAAAAAAAAGAAAGATTAAAATATTTATTTTCTTCTTTTTTATACATGCAGACAAAAAAACAGTTTTTGAAATCATGCGAGTGGGTGCGATTATATAAACCTTTGTGCAAATAATGAGACCCCTGTGAACAATTTTAAAGAGAAAGCAAAAGCAGCATTTTGCATATTCATTTCAGGGAAAAGCAGTCTGCCTGAAACTTTTTACTGGAGAGCTTCACTCACCTACTGTCAAAACTGCTTTATTGGTGTTCATTTCTGATGGGTGTATCAAGCTGAAAACCAGGTCTAAATAGCACAGGCAGAAATGAGACACCCCAGTGATGTGTCTTGAGTTTGCCTCTGCTTTTGATAAATAAAAAGTATAGCCATTCAAATAGCCATTCAGAAAAACAGATATCTTCAAGTGGGTTTTTTTTAGAGAAAGATAAATTATCTACTTTATCACATTCGAGCACTTGCTTTTGTAAATAAAAGTGAGAACTTCGTAAATACAAGGACACCAATATAACCAGTGCACAGAGCTTTGCCTGAAACAAAATACCAGCACACAAGTAACTGGAAAAAAGCCAAAACTATATGATAGGAGCTCTGCCACCTCAGTGTTCCTAGAAATGAAAAGGAATGAAAGCATTAGAAAATGACAATATGAAGAAATTTGTAGGTTTGCATATTTATATATAATATATATTAATCTATAAAAGTATGTTTATATGGATATAAGTAGATATGGCAGTAGGAAAAGTGCCATCAAAGAAGTGGAAAGAAATAGAAACTGAGAGCCTTTATTTCTGAATAGTTCTGCAAGGGTAGAATGACCAGAGGCTGCAGGCTGGCAAGGGGAGAGGAACTCAGGTCTGTAGCTGTGGAATCATGTTTTCTATTGAAATAATATATGACAGAAGAGAGGCCAGTTATAACCATTAATCTGGTTCAATTTTATTACAATTATAGACCATGAGAACAAAATAAGTCTGTTGAAGTACATGACAGCAGCAGTGCATGAGTTCGTGCTTAAAAATATTATTCTCTATGTTGAGACATCTGGGCAGCCAGATCTAATCGTATTTCTTTACTCTGCCAGATCTAGAGCATCTGACAATGGAGCTATTCGTTCAGACATCTCTAAACAGATAGTGCCAGATAACTAACTGTAATCAAAACCTTTCCTTTTTCTGACACTATTTGGATGTGTCTTCAGTCCTCAAAATCCTGTCATAGTTAAAAAAAAAAGAAAAGAAAAAAAGAAAAGAAAGGAAGGAAAATGACATGTTAAGCGTGAACAAGAGCCCCACAGCCAGATTTCCTGCCCCATTTTTGATCTCTTTGTGTTGCCTGAGAGTTGCAAAGGAGATAATGTCTGTTTACAGCTGCTGGTGTAGGATCTTTCAGAAGTGGGGTGGTCTCAGCAAGGACAAAGGGATAGAGCTGGGTCCTGCTCCTGGGATGCTCCTAGCTCTGCACCCACTGCCAAACAGTGAAGGCCATGGTGTGGGCAAGGCAGGTTTCTGCTGACTAAAGCCTGATCTTACCTTCCACTCTCACTGTCCGTATAGTGTGCAGGGGACTAAAATGTCTGGTGAATCAGCAGTGTGAGACTGCTCACCTTTCCTCTGATCCTGGTTGGAGTGGGCTGTCCTATAAATGCGTTTCACAGGAATGCCTGTTTGCTGTAACATTTACTTTTAGTCACCTTCTGGTTTTTAAACCATTTTCTTAAGTCCGTTTGTCTTATCACACTTCCCAAGAGAATTTAATGGAATGTGGGAGTTGTCATAATAATGTCCACGATTCCACATTTATTTTCCTTAGTTTGCAGGAATGTTAAGTCCAACTGAGAGCGAACAGAATTACATCTATTTAAATAATGCTTAGTATAGGTCAAGTTTTGATGCACATGGAAAGGAAAGAGCAAAGCAACATGTGAAAACCAAGCAAAATAAAGCCTCAGAGAGCACTGCTTGCTCTGCAGCCTCCCTTCACCACATGCTGCTGATTAATAGGTTTCACTGATACTTTATGGCCAGTTATTGAACTCAGTTTTCACTTTTAGAAGTCACATAAATAAAAGTTAATTCTGTGGTATTCACTCTACTCTTAGAAGCTTATTGCCCTACCAGTGGTATACAAGTTTAGTGTGATTTTCATGTTTGTTAACTGTATTGGAAATAGTTTCTGATTTATAGTATTCCAGGACAGACTATTCAGAGATATGTGAGTTAGCTATTTAAAACCATTTGAAATGTCGTCCAGAGTGAATTGACAAATTTTGGACCTTTTATTTTTTCTGAAGTTTGAATAGTGCACAACTTCTTTTAAAGTTTCTTGATAAAATTTGCTCATTTTACAACCCATTCTAGTATTTATTCACATTCAAAACATCCGTCTGTTTTGAAGAAAAATGTAAAGTGAAAATGAAATATTTTCCTTTTTTGGAAAGCTACATTACCCTAAATGTTTTTATTACTGGTGATAATTTTTCACTCAGCTTCCTGCACTTTGGGTTGGACCCATGCCAGAACCCACTTCTCCATGTCACACGTATTGTGAGAATGCGGTATAGGCTGCTAATCAATCATGAATCAGGGAGGTATTTCAGTTGGATTTCTTTCATGGAAAAGAAGTTGGCAGCAGAGATGTCTCCTGAAGCTGGTTCAAAGGAGGCTTCTAGATTATGGAACTGGAAGGAGGAAGAGGCACCTTCATGACTTTCATACTGAACAGAAGGTCTCGAGCTATGTGTGATGGCTGTGCTCCCTGTGGCTTGTTTTCTGGTTACAGATTAATTTGCTTTATGTTCCTCTGTCTGGCGTGTGACAGTTAATTCATTTTCTCTTCAAACAGAGGCTAAAATTCTGCCATATGACCTAGGGTGAAATCCTGAACCAATTGAAGAAGAACCTTGCCATTAACTTCAGTGAGACCAGAACTTAATCCTTATTCTTTACCTCCTTGGGCCCAAGCTTCATCATGACTGATTCACAAATACACCCTGCTCAATTCAGTGGGATATGGAGGAAAACTCCAGTTAGAAGTCAGTGTGCAAAGATTTGTAGTCTATATTCACTTAATAATGGCTATATTAAAATTATAGAGAGTTCCCAGACATTCTGCAATACTCTATGTTTTGTGCTTTAGTATGTAAATATATTATTCAAAGCTTATATTTTGGAGGGCAAAACCCAAGATAAAACTATTTTTAAAAGTAATATATTGGGGTAAGAAAAAAAAAGCAGTGGAGGGTAAGGAGAAAGGTAAAAACCATATTAACTCAATTGATGCTTTAGGAGATATTTTAATTTGGCCCAATGATTTTAGACTACTTCAGTCAGATCACAACTGGGCCCTTTTCTATGAGTAGTCTTTTTAGGTTAATTGTGATCAAATCTCTCTGGTGTATTGTAATTAAGGAGATACCACACTCTGTAAATGAAGATGGTAGGGTAATATATATATTTTTTTTTTGGCTTTAAGTAACCACACATATATTAATTGCAATAAAAATTTTTTTGCAGCTGAAGGCAGGTTGGCTTAGCTAACAAGCAATTAAAACAGGTGCAGCTATCTTAGGGATGTGACACTTTGTCATTTGACAAATGTAATAAACCTGTGAGATACTTCTATCCTTGCAGCCTTTTCTCAGAAACTGAAACAGAATGGATGTATTGGCTAGGTAAACGGTATGTGGCTTTTTCTTTGTATAACACATTGTTAGGTTTGTGGGCTTTTTTCGGGGGTGGGTGAGAGGGAGTAACATTATACTGCAGATATCAACATCTGTGTTTTCATCGTTTACATCTTCAGTAATAACTAGAATGAACATCTAACCTTTTAATAAAATTTGCAGGTTAAGTTTATAAATTGATATTTTTCTTAGAAAAGGAACTTCACCATTACAGGAAAAAAAAAAAGAAAAAAAAAGAAAAAAGGGTGTGTGTGTTCTGAAACAGGTATGGAGTACTCTGGGAGGAGGGGAATTCTTGTGAAAGTGATGGGGAGATTTGAGGGAGCATGTGAGACCTAAGTTTGTAGGTGATGTGGTAGTAGAGAAATGGAGATTTATAGGATGGTGGAGCTTCTCTTCTTGTGGTCCTGTATGTGCTGCTGGAGTAGGTCTGCACTCTGAGCTATATTTTACTGAAAGGGACATTTCAGGGAGTTAGTGCAGCTAGCTTTGAAGTTGTTAGTAAGGTTCAAATAAAGTATATAGCTTAGTTCTTGCAGCATTTGGTTAATTCTAGGCCATTCCAGCATTTTGCAAATAAAGTATGCGTTGTTCAGGATTTCTGACACAAAGCAACTTAACATGAACCAGAGTGAGGAATACATTCCAGATGACTAAAAATATGAAAAATAGCATGGTAAGCAAGTACGAGGCTATGACTAATCAAACTGGCTAGTGAAGATTCTCTTATAGTGCAGCAAGTATTGAAATATTATGTATCAAAAGAAAGCTGGCAGGGCTAAATTAGTAAGAATGAGTCATTGATTAAAGCTCTCAGGATAAGGTAAGGAAAAGGGATGTAGGGTGAATGGAGCATAAAAATCTTTATGAAACGCAATTAATCTTAAGACTGGAAAAGGACAGCAGAGCCTTCTGTTTTTAAATTCTGCTTTGTTGCTGTGGATCAAAACACTTTGTCCTGTTATTTTTTTTCTAAAGCAGTAGGGGAAAAATGAACCATGTCTCCCAAAATTATAGAAGTGGTTTTAAAGTCTTGAAGTACAAGTAAATGCTACATGATTCCCATGGTATTTTTATGTTTTCTCTATTTGGGACTTTACAAATACAATTTTCAAAGTGGGTACTAATCCTGCCATCATGAACTAGTAAATCAAATAAACTGAAGTCAGGAAGCTGACAATACTGAAGCAGTGGTGAACAAGCTATAAACTAATTAACTCTTCTGATTTCCCTCTTAATTGTGATAGTAGTGGGCTTGGAGTGAAAGACTAATAGGTAAGTGGTGAAGTTTGCAATAACCTAAATAGGAGGGTGAAACATAGGGATGACCCCTTATACAGTGTCCCTGGCAGTCTGCCCCTGGAAAAGCTGAATGTGCTGGTCCATCCCTCCTGCTGGTGTCCCTCTGGAGTCTGCAGGTGCTAGTCCAAAGCAGCCCTCTCTAAAACATGTGCAATGATGACTCTGGGCTTCTGCCGCTAACTGATATGGTCTACGGGTGTGATTTTTGGTGTGTCTTGATATTTGGTTGTTCAGACACAAGGGCTAAAAGAGTTTAGTATTACAAAACTTGTGGGGGTTTGGGATATTTTGTCTTCAACACAGATTCTTGGCTATTTTTGCAAGTACTGATGTACGTATTTCAGTCTATTCTAACTTGTATCCCCAAGGAAAGAGGAATTGAGAAATTGATACCTCAATGAGGTCTGCTATCTGTGTAATAGTACAGCATCTCTCTTTTAAAAAGTTGGCAAGACAGTATTTTTGAAGAGGGCAGCCTGCACTAGACAGTGTTGGATCATTCTCTGATTTTTTTTTCCCCTAGCAGATTTCTCTAAGGGTTTTTGTTGCATATGATGGGAAGACACAAGTAGCATATATGTTTGATCTGCACGTAAATGGATTGGAGTTTTGAAGGAAAAACAGTTTAAGCACTAGGACCCTATACTGTAGGAAGCAGTTCTTTGATTCTCAGCCTGTTTTTAGTGTTTAGGGAAGCCAGAAATGAAAGGATTGAACTCTAGCCCTAGACAGAAAGAGAGAATATACTACTTTGGCCAGCCTATTTTGTGCAACTCAATTAACAATATAAAAATACATTTCACCTGTCAAATACTTATCTTCTTACTAATTAGCAAATCGACACCATTTTTTGAAAGTCATTGTGGCACAAAAGTGTTTGGATCCACAAATGCCCTGTGCAGATTGCATTGCTTAGCCTTGCTAGGAGATGGCTTAAGTATAGAACAAGGGAACATGATAATGTTGCTTTCTCCCCTCCTCTGCACTCATCACCTCTTTTGCTGCAGTCATTCTTTTGTTTCCAGTTGCTGGAAATTTGAGAGGGTGGACAGAACTGCTGGAGTAGGTCTTGCCCTTACCCTCTTTGTTTCTGCTAGCCTTAATTAACCTCTCCCTAGCTTCACCAAATTTGTGATTCAAATTTTTTTTTTAAGGTTGGGCTTATGCTCACTAAGCAGGTTTTCTCATAGCTCTACTTGAAACTCCATTATTACCATTTTGAATGCTGCACTGTTTGTTCTAGAAACCCATCTTAGTAATTTATCCCATATCTCTATTTTCCCCTCATGGAAAATACAATTATTTTAATTCTTCTAATTGTTTTTCATTTCCTACACTCCAAATTTGTCTCTTTCCCCCAGGCATCTCTTCATCTTAGATCATTGACTGGAAAGGCCTTTTTGCCCCTTTAGTTCCTTATCTCTATTCCAAATGGACTAATATTGTACAGTGCTCAATAAAAAAATAATTTAATTTGTTATTTCTTTCATCATGCAGTTGCAAAATTGTCAGGCACTTAAGATGATTCTTTAGTTTTGGGGGTGCTAAGTGTGTCTCAAATGGAGATGTCAGTTTTAAAGGACAATTACGTGAAACTTTGGGTAAGAATGAGCATTTGAATGGTAACATAGGTATAAACCTGCATTGCTGTTCAGTCCTGCATGCAGCAGAAAATATAGGGCCTTCCTTGTTATGTGAAGGAATAGCTATCATGTTGTTTCACAGCTCCCATGGAGAGCAATCAGAGCATTACATTCTCCCTTTCTTTATTCTTTTAGTTATTTTGCTTAATCTCATGTAATAGCCAATTAACTTGATTTGCCTTTAGAGCTGGGGAAAAGTATAAATAAACCTGGCAGAAGAGCAAGGTGGGAAGAAGCACAAAGGCTGGAGTCACAGAGATGTCCTGTGTGAGCAACAGGAAATCAATTGCCATATGGTCAGTTATAAATAGGGCCATCATACAGCCTTGTTGCTTTTGACATGTCCAGGTTCTCTGCTCAGGATTTCTATTTGCAGATTTTCTTACCTTTGCTCACCCTATCTAGCTTTTTTAGGCAGATCACACAAAATTTTGGTTGGAGGTTCTGGAACCAGTTGCTCTCGTCCTGTGGCTGGGAGCAAGGGTGATCTGCTTACAGTAGGGAGTGACATTAGCCTGATGGTGTGACAGGGCAGAAGAGGACCATCACCCAAAAAGGTGATGGAGGCCTTAGGGCTAAATCTCCCAGAACAGCCATGCTTCCTTAGAAATGTGATTTTATTAGTTCTGGAAATCTTTTCCTGTTGGAAATTTTTGCTCATGATTGCCAAATCGGAGTTTTAGCAGTCTATCTGGTCTGCTGTGTCTGCAGGTGTGCTTGTCTGAAAAAAAATGCAGTTGTAATTGGGAAAGTGATTTGGAGGTAGGTGGTGTGAGGTAAGTCCTCACACAGGCCTTGGGACCCAGAGTTGGGGCTAGTGTCAATACACAAGGTGGTACTCTTGGCAACTGCATCTTTCATGTTCTTTCCCTGGCATCTTTGTTTCTTTTCAAGGTAGAGTATCCTGCTTACAATGGAGAGATGAGCTAGTGTGAGTTAAAGCAAAAATGAAAAGAATGCTAATCATGCGGTCAACACAAAAGGTCAAAAATGATGATTTGTTTTTCTCCTTAGAAACCCTTAATGCTGTGAGGCCACTGAGCCAAGGTTTCCAGGATTAAAGCACAGATTGAGTTAACTGCATTTGCCTGTGTCCTTTGTGTATGTGCTGTTGGATCTGGCACTTGTGAGCACAGCTAACTGACTAGCTTAATGGGTAGGACACTTAAGTGTGGTTCTATGTCACAGAAAAATGTCAGGGTTTATTACACCTTACAGCTTTTTTTGTGCATTCCCTTTATTTTCTATGTAGCCCTGGTCTCATTTTTATTTTGGCTCACCCATTACTCTTCCTCATTGATTAACTGAATTTCTGGATGTCAGAGAGTTTTTGAGTGCCCTCACACAAATGATCACAGAATCCTACTTTCTATCTGCCTGCAGACAAGGCAAGCACTGGCTTTGTTTTTGTTGAGTAACTTGAAATGCAGTCCCTGCTCAGAGACTTGAAATGGAATTACACCCACTATATCATCCAAATTTGTCATATATAAATATAGATGTTGAGATGATTAAACACATTAGCAATTTTCAGTGGTTCTTTAATTTCTTCATTCATTATTTTTATTTTATGAACCTCTTTCTTATGAAACTTATTAAAATGTTGGTATAAATCTATTCCAAATTCCCTTGATGACTATGTTTATACAAAATGATATACATAATGATCTGCTTTTGAGACTGCATTAGAAATGTGCATTGGCTTTTCAGTTTGTAACAGGCTGTGTATCACTCCCATAAGGAATAATGACTAAGATTTTCTTTTCACATTAGGGAGCTGCAGGCACTCAGGCATGGATTTACCTCAGTCTGAGTCTCACCCAGCACTTCCTACAGACTCCCATGGTGTTAAGAGTTGGGTCAAATCCTGAAGCAGGCAACCCTCCCTTAAGCAGATCAGAAAGCACCAGTTGTGAAAGGAGACATAATTGGCAAGATCTATTAACTAAATTCTTGCTTTCCAGAAGTTATAACTTCAAAGGAAACCATCATTTAAGCACCTGTGTAATC
Organism: Agapornis roseicollis; assembly: GCA_002631895.1. Taxonomy (NCBI): domain Eukaryota; kingdom Metazoa; phylum Chordata; class Aves; order Psittaciformes; family Psittacidae; genus Agapornis; species Agapornis roseicollis. The sequence continues at coordinate 83,138 of NDXB01005478.1, read as the reverse complement.
ATTGGACAGGTACTTCCAGCAGCTGACCTTTCAGTTTTTTTTGCAAGTTCCTTCTGAGGTTGGCTTGCTCCCTCCATTTACTGTAAAGAAAGCCTGTAGACAACTATTTCAGTTTAAACACCTAAGTAATCAAATAAGTAAAGTAAAATTACTTTAATTCCTTCCTGAGGAGTTTTGGAGCTTTGTTGACCTTCACCAGTTTGGATCTGATGCTAGTTAGAGGTAGAGTCCCCCCTGTGTTTTGGTTTGCAGATACACCTTTAAAAAAATGTATTTGGCTTCTGTTACACCTTCACTATTTCATGAAAGGCACTTGGCTTTCAGAGTTGCTGAGCGATAGATTGAAGTGTGCAATTACATTTTGGGATGAATTTAAATATTAAATAATGAAAAATCATTGATATAAATGGGTAAATGCTTCAGCTCCTATTTCATTTTATTTATAATCAAACCCTCATCTTGTTGAAAACAAACACATAGCTACCTAAAAGCTTCCTCTAAAGTGGAAGGCCATGGAATGTTGAAGTAAGCTAAATCAATACTAACACCATTATATTAATATAACTGAAAAAAATGCGAAGGTTCTGTTTTAATAATAGCTTTCTTAAATCCATATAATTAAAATGGAGCAAAAGCTGCAGCTTTTCCCTGAGGCCACAAGTGATATATAGAATTAGGAAAAAGAAATGCCAATCAGACTGTTATTAAACCCTATATTTTTATGTTACTACTTGGTTAAATATCTGATTCCTAGGTGGAAATATACATATATTCTTTCTTGAATTCAAATGTCTTTTGTGTTTTCTTCTAAGCATGCCTACAAACACCCTCAAGCTTGGGTGAGAATGGATTGAATGAGGATTTCTTAGTTGGTCTTATAAAAATGAATGTTCTTAAAATATCCACCTTGGGGGGAAAATAAAAAGCTCTTTCTCCCGGGAGTGTCCTCTCTAATTATTCATAATTAATAAATAAACAAAGAGCTGTGTAGTTCTACAGCAAGTAGTCATTAAAAGGCTCTTAGAACTAAAAAGACTTCCTGGTCAGAAAGCAGATACCCAGCTGTGCTAAAAGAATGTAGGACTGAATCCAAAGAAATTTCTACAGAGCTACTGTTGGTGTTTCTGAGTTCAAGAGAGATCATTTAGGACTGGAACATCACTTTTTAGACTGTTTGAAGCACACATGGTTTCACCAAAGCAATTCAACTTGATCCTGAACTCAGTGTGAAGCTCCTGATTTTAAGGCATCAAATGGAAGGTATCTTGGTGTAGGCTTTTATTAATAACAGTTCTCATGGTTTGGAGAAGGGATCATGTGTGGCTGGAACTGTGGGTAGCAGTCTAGGCTGCAGGAATTCACTGGATATTTATGCAGTAAGATTTTCAGAAGCCTTGACAGAGAGGACTTGACAAAATGCAGGCAAAGGTGGCTAGAGACCACATGCAGCCATGTACAGAGTGTGCACCGTGCCACTTGGCACTGCAAATGCAGCCTTCATGGGAGGCAGAAGAGCAAACCTATTTTTCGTTCTGTTTGTGGATTGTAATGCTGAGAAAAAGTTGCCTTCTATACTTTGAAGTGTGTCACAGCAATAAGTGGAAGATAGTCTTACACTCTCCCTGTGACAGCCTACCTGCTCCCAGGGCATCCCTGTTGCTGTATAGCTCATGGCTCCCTGTCTCTCCAGGGCTCTGACTGCCTCACGATACCTTGCCCTTTTTCAGTGGACCTCCAGGGAGCCCAATTTTTCTGTGCATTCTCATGATTTGCTGTAAATTTACTCTGCTTTGTTATAGTTTCCTCAGCTTGCAGAACCACCCCTCAGCTGTAAGCAGCTCAGTGTTGCCAAACAACTGGAATAAAGAATTATTCAGACTCCTGTCCCTGCAGAATAATAACTGTTAGTTTATTTGCTTCTGTAATGGACCATCCAACCCCTACATGGTGTGGTATGGAACAAAGTTTTTCTTTATTGATTCCAACAGTACTGTTTCCATTTTTGGACTGTCAGATTGAACACTCCCTTGATATTTTTTGCTTTGTTATTTCCACAATAAATAGCTCCTTTGGATTTCTGTAAAAATAGCCCATGTAGCAGGCAAAGAAAAGCCATTGTAGACTGTAAAAGACATAGTAAACATTTAGGCAAGCAAAATACCTTTTGGCCTGAATATTTTGCTCTCTTAAGAGCAACTTTTTCCTTTTTCACTTGGGTTGTGCTCAAAACAGAACATTGAATTTTGAAGTGTCATTTTCAGTTCAGGTGCTAAGAAAAGTTTGTCCCAGCATCAAATAGTTACAATTTGTTTGGCATTCTTAAAAATAAAACATGCAACATATCAAGTACTTAAACACCCTGAAAGGAAAGTACTGTAGAGAGATAGCACTAGGGGACTGCAGTAAAGCCTGCCACCCTTGTGTTTTTTTCTTTCCCTTGTCTTGCACATTATGTATTTCCCCTTCCTGAGTAGTCACTAATCAGGCAGAATGGAGACTGCACTCTTGAGAACCACTAGCAATTAAATGGAGCCTTCTTGTAGGAATAAGGATAGGTACGTATCAAATGAAAGAAGGCATTGAATTTTTGTTCTAGTTGCCTTAGGTATAGAACATGGGGACAAGAATCTGTAGTAAGTCTCCTTCCTGGAGACGAACTGCAGTCTGTGTGTGATACTTCTTCCAGTCTGATACCCATAAACAGTCATGACACGAAAAGAGAATAGTGGAGGAAGTCAGGGGTGACATTTCAAACATTGGAATTTTTTTCCCTTTCCTTTGAAGAGATCTTTAACATAGAACTACTAAACCTTGGCTTCTGAGCAATGCAATTATGTCTCCTGGAAACACCTGTTGAGAGGAATTTATTAGTACTTATGGAAAAAAAAAAAAAGAGGAGCTTAAGGTGTTGACCTCTCTTATTAAAATTGACTTACTAGTGTTTGCACCACCTGTTGCTGCAGTGTTTAATCAATCCTTTTAGACTGGAGTAGGTATTAGATTAGTACCAGATGTTTCCAAACTTTGCAGTCATTCCAGTCTTTAAATCAGAGCTCCTTTAGAAATCATTAAACAATACAGTTCAGTGCCTTCAACTCTAGTTTTGAGAAGGAGAAAATTTACAAGCTACTGGCTTCTCATATAATCAAGAAAGACAAATTGTCAAATAGATCAGAAGGATCTTCTTCTGAGCTTTGCTATTTATAATACCATAGTCCTCCTCAGGAAAGCAGTGACATGGTAGCATGATAGTCTAAAAACTCAACAGAGGAAATATGTGTAAGGTGCAAAAGGTCGACTTCTCTTAATAGTTTCAAAGAGAAAAACCTTGCTACAGGTGGTGAAGAAAGACAAGATTTAGGATTGTGGTTTAACTAGGCTGCATATGTGTTGCCTTAATATCTCCAAGAATCGGACTTGTTCTTCAAGACAAGTGTACTTCCACAGTCTATTCTGCATGAGGGAGGTCCCTCTTCCTAGCCCTTGACTAGTCCCGGAATCACTGCTGTGAGCCCAAGTGCTGCCTTGTGTGGGAAGTGAAGCACTGGATAACTATGTCACTGACATAGACACTCCTTCCTCAGCATCCTCAGCTGTTTTTGACATTAATTCAAGTGTCAAGTGCATTCAAGTGAATCCAGTGCACTACAACAGCATCGATAACAAGAAGTAGCACTTGGACAGTCTTATCATTGCACGTGGTGGATGGTGTGTGGACATGTTTCTAGAAGGAAGGCAAGAAAAGCTGGAAAAGGGTCCATAACTGGTTCCTACATCTGACAGTAAAGCAAAATGTACCTCCATCTCCCCTAAAAGCAAGTAAAATGCAACTGCATGCTGCAATTCGTTCAGATCAGGATCCCTCATCACCCACAGCACTCTTAACTCGCCAGAAAGGGGAAGGCAGAACGAGGCAATATACCAAACCCTTGTGACTGTAGCCCTTGTGCTGCTGGCCCAGTTAACCTTCCTCTTCCCACAGCCACTTTGAAGTCTGAAGGGTTGGAGTGGGATCTGCGATCTGTCATATATGGGAACAGTATTTGGTCCAGTCTTTGATCCTAGGTTCCCTAAAGGTAGTTATTAATAACGAATAATTAGCAAGAGCTCCTGTGAGATGCAGGTGACTGCAGGCTCTGAATTGTGTAGCACAAAGGACAGAAGCAGTTACCCCTCTGTTTTAGCAGGAGGTATGCCTATTTTTTCTTTTAACACCTGTCAGATTAGGCTGGCAAGCCTCACTTGCACTGTGGTGTGGTGTAGATTATGTTTAACAAGCTTTACAGAATGATTTTTTTTTTTAAAGGTTGATAGGCACTTCGGATGTTGTTTTCTTTTAAATTAAGATACCTTCATGTTGCAAGGGAAGCAGTAGAAATACTAGTGCTTAGAACTCCTTCATATTCTGGGTCTTGTTGCTTGTTGGGCCACAGTACATTGAAATAAGAAAGTTGTGGCAATGGAAAATTTATTTTAACCATGATGAATGCTTGCTTTATGACTTACTTATGCAAAATATTTTCCTTCTTCCACAGTTTTTAGAGTGGGCTTGAATTTCCATTTCTACACGTGCATCAATAAAACAATATAATGCTACAACAATACTACTATGTGGCAGGATTAAAATAGGAAGTAGAACATCTTCACTGCTTCTATTTTTAGGAAAATTAGAAACACAAAGGTAAAATACCTGCATAAATGTGAAAAATACAAGAATAATAGTTTTTCTTTACCTGTTAAAAAGAAATTTTGTTCGTTGCCATACAAGACTAACTGGGAGTTGGAAGGAGTGGATTCTGCAGGGGACCACTGACAGATTTTTACTGTGTAGGAAACTGCTTGTATCTTCATGTTTTACAAACACAGTCTGAAATTATCTTTTTTGTTGAAAAGTAGTACAGTAAGGAGCAGTGTGTTAAAGCAGTGTGTTAAAGCACATATATATATATATATATATATATGAAATCAGATTCTTTCTTATGTATCCCTTAGGGGGGTGTTTGTGGTTTTTTTGTTTTGTGTTTTTTGTTGGTTTTTTTTTTTTTTT
>NDXB01005478.1:64453-77950 GCA_002631895.1 Agapornis roseicollis | reverse complement strand
TTTTTTTTTTTTTTTTTTACCTTTTCCCCATTAAAAGTTGCAACATTAGAGGTAATATCACAGAAAGGTATCATGAAACTTTGAAAAATATATTCCACCATAGCAATTCTTGTTTAGAACATAGGTCAAAGCTGACTGAGGTTACTAGGAAAACTTCATGCTGTCAGTGAACATGGATTCTTGATAATCACATAAAAGATTTCTGCTTGCATAAAGCAGCTGTAGATTCTTTTGACTGTAACTGGGCAGATTACTCACAGTAAAGAATTAACTTCCTTTTTGACTCAGTATCCAGTACAGTCTAGGCCATTTGATGACTTGTATTTTTTCTGCATGCAGGATATTCTCTTTTTTTGCAGGTTAGCTCATCTGTAGCTAAACATGTATGTGACTGAAATTTTATGTAAGAAAATTCTCTACCTGAATATATTTTTTCTTTGATATGTTCTTAATTAAAACTTTCTTTGGACAAACTTTTCTGACATGCTAATAGAGACAATATATGAACTGTATAGACTCAACTGGAACTTATTTGGAAATTGTTCTGTTCTCTCCACCATGCCTTTTTTTCTCTCTTTGTGGAGGGCACTGCTGTATGGAAGTCAGTAACAAAATTTTCCAGATACTAGTCTGTATAGCATATAATAAGTATATTTAGTGTATCACATAGTATGCTATAATAGAATATATTTATATAAACAACTTAATAAACCTGCTGAATTCAATTATACTGTTTATAGTCCAAGCCAGACAGAGGTGCTCCCCCCGGTGAACTTAGCTAGAGCTTATAGACATGACAAAGTTGTAAGACAGTATGTTTTGAAAGACCTTGGTGTGCTGAATTATATATTTCCACTTAGGGAATTATTCAAGAGAGCAGTAATTGTGTAAGCCCATAGGTGTTATGGTAAGTACATTCATCATGTCAGAATGGTTGTATTTCATAAAGCTTTATTCCTATCTTTAGAGAGCTTTTAAGATGTTTTCCACTTGGATAACTGTTTTGTTTTGTGAGCTTTAAAGATTCAGTTATTAGTTTAGGGAATTTAAAACTAATGTTAAATCCCAAACTGTAAAATATTGTATCAAATATTTAGATTGGTGTGAGCTGAGTTACATGGAGACATGTAGTAATAAGTCTTATACAACACAGAACAACTGTTATGGCACCACTTTTAAATGGAAGGTCACAGTATTTCATACAAAGTAAGAAGTTTTTAAGAGCATATTTAATCTAACTTTGGGTGATAGGATTGTACAATGCTTTTTATTATGTCACCTAATTTTAACAGTGCCAGATTTCATGCCATGAAATTTTCCTTTACAATATAACAAAAAAAATTAGTTTTAATAAATGAATTCATGCAGTTTATTTTTGGCCACAATTGAATTTATTAGAAATATAGATAAATCTGTTCAGTGACTAAGTAGGAAGCTGGTTACAGTTCAGCTCCAATGTGTCATATATAGAAAGATAAATCTTTCTCTATTCTTCCCCTTCAGTACACCACAGAAGTGGTAATAAATGTAAAAGCATGAGTCTTAATACAAATGACAGAAATATTTGAGCACTGAGCATTTTGCCAACAAACTATTTTATCACAGTGTTGAGTTTGTTTTTTGTGGGGTATTTTTCTTTTTTTTTCCCAAGTAATATGGGCATAAATAAATAATTTGAGACATCGGAGAAGAAAATATTGATACTACAACATAACAAGAGCTGCAGATTAGACTATTTGGCTTTTAGTGACCACACAACTTTTGATATCAGTGAATTAATTATCATGGAGAGCATGTGGTTTGTTGCTATCAGTAAGTCATTTTTGATCTGTGTTGCTGGTCTTCACACCTCAAAGTCAACTGCATAAATTCCCAAGTTTCTATGGTATTGTGGTTTAACCCCAGCCAGCAACTAAGTGCCACACAACTGGTGAGATAGAGAGAATCAGAAGAGAAATGAGAGATCGTATGTTGAGATAAAGACAGTCTAAAAGTTGCATGTACAAGTAAAGAAAGACAAGGAATTCACTCACCACTTCCTGTTGGCAGGTAGGTGTTCAGGAAGCAGGACTCCATCATACTTAACAGGTACTTGGGAAGATAAATGCCCTAATTCTGAATGTCCTTCCTGCCCCAGTTTTATAAGAAGAGCATGATGTCATATGGTTTGGAATATCCATTCAGTTGGGGTCAGCTGTCCCCCATCCTGACTTCTTGTGCACCTCAAGCTTACACAGAGCCAAGGTCACTCTGTTCCTCACCCCACCCCACCAGCAAGTAAGTACTGCTCAGCAATAATTAAAATATCCCTGTCTTATCAACACAGTTTCCAGCACAAATCTAAAACATAGCCCCATACCAGCTACTATGAGGAAAATCAACTCTATGCCTGTCAAAACCAGCACATATGGCAAATTGTTTCGTTGAGCGGCACCTCTGGAGGTTTTGGGTCAGTTACTGGTAAATGCATCATGCAGATAAATACATCATGTAGGCCATCTGAACAGGAAAGGTACGCTTCAGGCACCCCAGCTCAGGACCTCCCTATGCTGTAAGGCGGATGACAGTCTCAGGAAACCTGCTCTCTGCAATGTCCTCATTGGGTTGTTTGGTGAGAAAATATTCTCAAAAAATTCGTAGGAAATTTCTGCAAATAATGAAAATACCTCTGGTGGACATCAACACCTCTGTGTGCCTTTGTCCTCTTGCCTTGAAGCTAGTGCTTCTCTGTCAAAACATCTTCACCTTTGCGTAGCGTCTGTGAGTTAGGTATTGCCAAAAGAAGATGCATAGCATAGTGGTGTGGTTTTATTTATTTATTTATTTAAATTTATTTTGTAATCCCGTTCCTTGGTGGAAGCTACCTCTGTCCTTTTAGTTATTATTGATATTAGACCAAAGGTTACTGTATTTTCTCAAGATCTCTGATATGAAGCACAACAGAAAAGGGCAGCCATGCCACAAGTCACTCTCACTGCTTCAAAATGGTTTTCCTAAATTGACTGCAGACAGAAGTATCAAGACAGACTATGTTTATAGCAAGCTTTAATTGTCATTCTCTACACAAAAGCATCACATAAAATTTTCATCTGTATCAGGCCTTCCATAAAACAAAAAGCAAACAAAATATCTACATAACAATCTGTGGTTTATAAAGGAGGATTTTTTCTCTCTCCTTCAAGTTCACATTTGTCAGCCTTATCTGTGTTTTATTATTTGTTTGGTTGTTTTATTTTTTATAAATACTATTTTAAATTATTAAAGCTGTGAATAAAGGAGGACTAGAGTAATTGGGTGCTTTTAGGGTAGAAAAAAATCAAAAGAATAACGCAGAAATGGAATATATTTGTGGTATTTTTCTCTGATGTGCCAAGCAATATAATCTTTCATTATAGAAAAGGAAAGAGAGTAAAATGCTTTTTACATTGTTTTGGGTAAAAGCAAATTTAAGACTTTAAAATGAGTTTACCAGGAAGTGAATTCAGTTTCCTTTAGGCAATGACATTTTTTTTTAGTACTGACTGAAGATTTCATCTGAAATTAATAAAGGATAGATCTCTTAAAAGCTTTCATCTCCAAGTCAAAGTAAAAATCCAGTTAGTTCTGTGAGATTCTGAGTGCACAAAGGAAGTATATTTGTAAATTGATTCTGTAGCTCAGTATCTTTATAGATTCAGAGGTTTCATGACACTGTAGATAAAACTGGAACCTCAAATGAAATGTTAAATGAAGCAGATTTGTGGATATTAAAAATCATTTTGAGATTTCAGAAGATTTTTGCACCAAATGCATATAAAGTACTTTAAAAATCTGGTCGTGAATAATGTAAGTCAGGCTTACACCAGCAGAATATCGGGTAATAGCAGCTGGATGTGGGATGACTACATTCAAGTCCTTCCCAACTTGAATGTCATAGGTTAAAATGTCTACCCACTAAGCTACTGCCTAATCCTTCCAAATAACTTCTGTTTTGTATCCTAAATAATCTGTTATTCAGTGGAGGAAGGAACCTGAATTCAAGTGCTCTACTACTGAACCATTCTTCTACTCCCATGAACAGAAATTAGTCTAATATGGGACAAAATAGTTTGGATGAGTGATGGAGGCTGGCTCTGTAGGCTGCAGGGTTGGACACTCTCCTGAAATGCAGAAAAGCTAGATTCAGTTCTCTTCTGTGTGAAGTCCCGTTCTGCATCTCAGGTGACTCTGTTTATCAGCCTATAGTTTATACAAGGGACATGTATTATGTGTCATCCCACTTCATCATCTTTCTCAGATATCCTTTTGCCTGAATTTAATGAAAACTTGTGAATATTTTAGTGCTGAGAAATAGCACTTTTTAACAAAAAAATTATTTCTAGGAGCTCTGCTCTGGGTGGCTTTTCAAGTAAATTCAAAAATTTTCATTCCAATGAAAATTCTTTCATCTGCTTCACTAGCAGAATAATTCTGGGAAATAGAAAAGTTACCTTTAATCCTCTGTGCCTACTGTGTATCAAAAAGGATAACATTAAAGCATCACCCACAATTAGTTCCACTGTAAAAGGGTTTTATATTGATTTGCTAGGTTACTATGTAATTCTTTTTTTTTTTTGTCCTAAGAGAGAAGGTACTAGTCTTTTGCTGTTTGGTTTGCAAGAATTTGGAAGCATTTCATACTCTGTCATTATATATATATATTTTTTTTTTTTAAAAAAAGGTAAAATTGTTTTACTTCCAACCTGTTTTGGTTGAATGTGTTTGCAAAATCCTTCTTACAGTGGAACAAATTTGGATGAAAAGAAAACTTCCCCCCAAATCAAACTACCATCTTTTATTGCCTTCTGTAACCAGTAGTCTCAAAATGGAATTTAAAAGGCTGAGTTTGGTAATTAAGTTGGCTGATTTGACTTTGGGGCTTTCTTGAGAGACATCTGAAGGAGATAAGTTTTTGGAGGGAGAAAATAAGATGATCTTGCTCAGAACTGTCATCCAGTAAGTAGATCATACCATATCATTCCCGATACTGTGAAGGAGCAACAGGAAAACTGATTTCCTAATTCACACCCTATGATTTCAGGAACTTAAATTATGTGGATGAATACCCTTCAAAAGGATGTTTTCCAGTGGTGTTGCAACATTCATAGTGGGGCAGTACTATGGAAATAAAAACTTTTCACAAATTACCTTGGTACTTTCAGTGGCCCTCTAGTTTTTCTGTACTTTCCTACAAACATGATGTGTTTAGAGGTATAACCAGAAGAAATAATTTTGGCTATTGACCAGTTACATATTCAGTAAGTGGGTCTTCATTATTAATTGCTTTGTGCTCTAGTACAGGAAAGTACTTCACTAAATAAACAGGGAAGAGGGTTTTTTGTACTCATGGTATGAATGTAACTGGATGGCAGTGATATTTGGGGCATATACTAGACATAAAATTGAAAGGAGGCATAAGTCAAATCATGTGTATGGGCATTAAAATAGTCTTTAATTATAGGAATATAATTATTTTCTCCCATCGGTCAGGTGCTGAAGTTGTCAGAATTAATTTATTTCTGGAGGTCTTACATAGGTGTTTACATATGGATGTATATGTAGGGATAAGGAGTAGAAAATATTTTAAGACTGCATTCTAGAATTTTGTAGACAATGTTGAAAGAGTGAGCTTTTCCAGGAATAATTTAAATATGTTGAAGACAAATAGATCTTAAATCTTTTCCATGTATGAAAGTTTTCATAGGAGGTGGCCTATGGGAAGGCAGTGAAAGGGGCATAAAAGCTGGCATGACCAACAAAGCAGAAAACATCAAAATAATATAAAAAAGGACCAGGACAGTTGGATAGCATGGCTGCTTGCTACAACTCTGAATGGAGAGATTGTCTGATGCAATGAAACCATCTGAGAAGTTGACACCATTGAATCTGTAAGTGAGGGGGATGATTTTGGCTGTTTGAGTTTTGATGTCTGTTTTCCAAGAAATAACTCATTTAATATTTTGGAGAGAGTTAGAAAGGATACGTAGATTACAATATATATTTTGGGAACAATTTTATATGTTTCAATTCTGAGAATATTAAAGTAGGAATTTTGTAAAAGCAGAGATGTGTAAGGCATTTCCTAAATAACCTTTATGTAAATGTAAATGCTTAAAATTTTAGACAGGACTGTTGTAAATTTGATACTGTTTTTATTTTTGACACACATCTTGCATTTTTGCATGTACTTTTTTTACTCCAGAGACAACAAACAACAAATATTTGCTGTGAAAGCTAAATGTAAGACAGCAGGAGAAACAGATGAAGGTGGGAATAGAGAAGAGACTAATAGTAGAGCCAGTAGTAATGCACTGTTGTCCTGAACCTCAGAAGGCCAAGGCATCTGGATTTCAGTTAATCCTTGGGACTTCTGGGCATGCAGCAGCAGTTGGAATTTCTTTACCTTGTGAATGATTGGCAGATTATTTAAAGGCAAAGCAGATGCTTCTACCTAATTGAATGCAAAAAATTAGTTCGAAAGGTATTTCCATTGCTCCTTGAAGTTTTGGTAGAGCAGCTAAGGGTAGTGATGTTGAAAAGAACATGCATATTCCATTTGTACCATCTCTTCATCTAATGGCAAAACATAATTATTTTAGTAGAGGTAAACCTTTGTGCTCCCGGGAGTGCTTAAGTAATTTTTGGATTAAATGGCTATACTTCTCTCTTGTAAGTGGTGTCACTCCACACTCAACTTAATTTCAGCTTGTTTGAGTAAGTTCTGTGTAATGTCAGGTTTTCCCAAATGGCTCTAGAAGGTCAACAAAGGTCTGCTGTTAATACTTTCCACAACAAGTGAAAGGTTTTCCTTGTTTAAACAACAGGCAGGGAGAACAGAACTAGATACAATTACCTAATTCTTCTTGTAGTGTTCAATGGCAACTGCCAGAGTAGTGGAACAGTAAAGATTAGAATTTAAGAAGGATGTTTTGGAGAGTAAGTTTATTGAAACTCTTAACAAAGTAATTGATCTTGCTTAGCTACCTTACACACCACAGAAGAGTGAAAGCATATGCAAACATATTTCTCTTTCAAAACAGTCTTATATTCCAAATAGTCACTCAATTGTTTTGAGGAAGGCAAAGATGTTTCAGACAAAGGTGAGAGGAACTCCTTGAATTCTGACTGTTATGGGCTGTATTGGACTCTTTGCCTAATGATTAATATGTTTCTTGAAATAGTTGTTTCAACTGATTATTTTCAAGCAAGTTGAATGAAAGAAAAGGGAAAAAAATACCCCAATGTAGGAACAATCTTGAAAGAAAACATTGTATGTCAGTCAAGAAAGATATATCAGTTTGCATAAAGCAATTTTTTATTTTTCACTACTGCTTGACTGTTTAATGAAGGCAATTGCTATGCCAGTGGTTTCTGGTCTCCTTTCTATAATCTGTCTCAGTCACTCACATAACCGGCCCATAGTGAAATACTGTTGTTTGCCCAGTTACCCAGATTAGATTTTCCTGAAGCAGAAGCATGAGGTTTTTTTTTTTTTTTTTTGTACCTAAAAGTCTCATTACCCAGATTTACTTCCCTGGATTTCTTTCACAGTTTTGTTCATGACGAAAGTACTGAGTTTGCAGCAATTTTTTATTNTGTTTTTGTTTTCCCGAAGCCGAAGCTTTAGGTTTTTTTTTTTTTTTTTGTACCTAAAAGTCTCATTACCCAGATTTACTTCCCTGGATTTCTTTCACAGTTTTGTTCATGACGAAAGTACTGAGTTTGCAGCAATTTTTTATTTTGTAGTGATTTAATGTCCCCTGGATCTTACATTAAGGTAAAGTACTTTCTATATTTCTAATAAAAATAAATGTAGTCAAAGCAAATAATTCCAAGTGACGAAGCATCATTTATTTCTACAATGATATTATGATATCAGGTGTGAATTTCTGGGAGTTTGAAAGTAAACAGTATTCCCTTTTTAATTTGATTTTTTTTTTTTGGTAGGATTTTTTTGCTGGAGTTTTTTGCTATTCTTCATCTGATCACTCTGGGAATACTTTTCTTACAAACAACTCTTCCTGGCAGTGCTGGCCACAGCAGAAAGAGAAACAGAGCCAGAATGCCTCCCGCTTTTTTCCCTTCTGACTCCTTTGAAGGCATCCAGCTTCCCACAGGGAGCATGTAAAAAGCTGTCTCTGGACTCCTTGCAGCAAGGAGCTGATTCCTACTCCAGTACTGAAAGAAACTAGGCAGGACGGTCTCCCAGAATTAATCAGTGATATAGATTTTTATACATATTTTTTTGTTAATATTGTCAGATTTAATATTTACATAATGGCACAACATGTATATATATATATTTTAATTCAGATGCTAACTTGTTAACTTGTAGGATGTAGCCAGCTGCTAGCAGTGAAAGTGGAAGTGCTCATTTAGGAGTACCACACATGGAGTGGAGTCCTGTGCTTTTATCTGGGGTAGTGCCCACGTGCTTCAGCTGTGAAGCAGTTGGACCACCAGTAAGAGTGAAAGTGTAGACTGTGTTCGATGTCTGTGTTCTTCCTGAGATTGCAGAGGCAAGTGCCGGCTGTGAACGTGCCGGTGTGGTGTGGACACCTGCCTACCAACAGCAGTGCTCAACACACCAACTCATTTTACATAGGCTGCTGCACACCTGTCAAATGGCAGTAACTTTAATTTACTGTCAAACAGAGATGGAAGCCGGATACACAGCAAGTGACCCAGTGGGGCAAACCTTCAGATCACCTTTCCAGTCCCATGGGCTAGCTATTTCTTAGTGGTGATTTCTCTGCGTTTTAAAGACATTGACATATGTTTAAAAAAAGTGGAAAAAAAAAAAGGCATGTGAATGCAAGCCCCTTTTATACTCATCTGGTAGCACTCTTAAGTTTGTGACTTAAAGGCAAAAGGACAGGTCGCCTTAGTATTTTTTTGAGAAAGTTTGTGTGGCATACTTATGTCATGGGATTTAGAGATGAATGATGGCTCTTCTTGCACAAAGTCATTTGTGAAGTTACAAGGTAGAAACATCCAGTTGAAATGCTTTGACAAGGTAATGAGAATTATTTTCTATAGTAATAGATAATTTCTTCCCATTGCAATAATATTTTAAGTGATTATATCCAAGACATAAACCACAATGTTCCTTCCACATACATATGTACAAACCCTTTTTGGTTTTATGTGAACTGAATGTCAGTTAAAAAAAAATATTTTTACTTCTTGTTGAGATTTCAGTGAATACAGTTAATTATAATTTCACCTCTATCAAATGGTGTTAGTTGTGTTCATGACTTTCTACAACCACTCTTCATGTCAAGCCATTTTATTGAGCTCCAGCACTCTTTTTTTGTTTTGTTGTTTCAAAACAGTTGCACATTGATGTGTTCCTTTTCTCTAAGATCACTTCTGTGCCACCTAGATTAATTGTACATGTACGTGAATAGATCTATGAACGCATGACAATATAGGTACACCTTTTTTGTTAAATCTGGGATGATCCGTGTGTGCTTAGATGTGTCTAAGTGAACATTCTGCACATGCTGAATGACTTTAAAGCATGTAGATTGGGACAATAAAGTAGAAAAATTCAAGTATTGAAGAGCTCTGACTTTAAAGGTGAGCCTAAAAGAGGTGATGTTAGTATGATCAAGCTGGATCACATAGTCAGAGCTTATGTCACTCATTTTTCAGTATGATCCGTTGGCAAGACTAACAGCTTAGTGCTGCAGTCACAATTTTTTCTAAAGGTGTCTATGATATAATTAACAGTGTCAGTAATAGGTCTGTTTTACATACTCCCATGATACAATGTATAAACTGCATCTACTCAAAGAAAATGCAGTCAGTTGTAGTTTTGTTCCCTCACTCTGGGGGGAAAAAAAGTTAATTCCCCAGTGAGTCTGTCTTTCTGCTGAGGAAAAAACACATGCTTCATCTAGGAGCAAATATCAAATGCAATTTTGAAGTTTTCACCATTTGGTCTTTCACTGACTTGTTTTCGTGTGAGAGGAAGAACTTTACATTGTGTTTGCCATCTTTTACACCTTTTTTGATTTCTGACTATATGAATATAAATATAACTGTAAAATGATCATCAATATCTGCAAATGGAGAAGTTTGTTCCAGAGATGGAGAACTTTGAAATTGTGCTTTAAGAGCAAGTATTTCTGTTCAGTTTGTACTGTGCAGGTCCTGCATCTGCAAAGCTTGTGCAAACAATTTAGAGAGCTGAAAGCTGCGGGATGCCTCAGAAAAAAACAAAACTGAATGAACTTGTCCAAAAAATGGTCACCATAGATGTGTGAGGACAATTGACTTAATATAACTGCCTTAGCCTATGGGGCTTATAGAAGCAGAATGTTTTTTGGTTGGAAAGGACCTTAAAATCATCTAGTTCCAACCCCCCTGCCATGGGCATGGATGCCTCTCACTAAACCATGTTGCCCAAGCCTTGAACACTGCAAAGGATGGAGCATTTACAACTTCTTTGAGCAATCTGTTCTAGTGCCTCACCACTCTCACAGTAAACATCTTCCTTGTATGTAACCTGGCTTCACAAATTTGTGTGCATTTTGGCTTGGCTTCCAGACCTCTCTGAATTTCTTTAATAAACCATTGCTAGATGAGAAGTGTTTCCCATGGGTGTGTAAGGATAGGAAGCACATTGTGATCCTTCCTATCCTAGCATAAATATATGGTAGTTGCCTTTGCTGTGTGGAAGAGGGACAGAAATGGAAAGGAAACTTCTGAAGAGTAGCCACAACACAAATGTGGTGTTCTGGCATGGTGGCTTCATCTTCTGCCATCAGTGATGACAGAGCTTGTTCCTGCCACTGGCACTGTAGCCCTGCATTATTAATACATATAGGGCTGTGAAGTCAGAGTCACTGTATGATCTGTATTACGCTGTATGTCAAAACAAGTCACTAGCCCTCAAAGATTTGCTTTCCTTGGAAAAACCTGTGGGATGCATCATGAGCCAGACACATGCTTGCTGCAAAGGGATTCGTAGCTTGTTCCACAGCAGTGCTTTTATCTGAAGTGCCACAGATTAAAAGACATCAGTGAATTAGTTATAAGTTGGCTTCAGTGAGTAAGGCTGCTGAGTGTTCCTCCATACGCATGCCCATAGAGCAAGCAGGATGTGTTGATTTCTGCAGAAGCAGCTCTTAACAGAATTTTTTTTTTGTTCTTTAGTTTTGGAGGGAGCTGTTTTATCTGTAAATACTGTGTGTCTGGGAGACATGAGCTGCCTCAGACTTGCTGTCTGCAGCTTTCTTCTGCCAATCAGATTCTGAAGTGTGTTTCTGTCTGGAGGTAATCTTTCTTAGTCTTTGTATTTTGTAGCCTGAAAGAAGAAGAGATGCATTTATTTCACTAATTCTGTTGTCATTTCTCTTGCCCTTAGGATTTTCAGTATTTTCATAGCAGTGCCGTGAGACTGTGTGAGGCTTTACCAGCTTTAATAAAAGCAGTTAGTATTTCAGAGGGTGCTGCCTGCTTGCATCTGTGAAGGCATTATATAAACAATGAGTTATTTAGTAAACATTGGGCTTGTTCAATGGGAAAAAAATAAGCAACCAAAAAATGCAAAAAAAAAAAAACCAAAAAATCCCACAACATGTTATCTGCAATGGTATTCTGTGAAAGGCAGCCTTGATGGATTGGTTTTCAAATGACAGGTCCATAGAGCAAGTGTTGGCATGTGATGTCATTCACCCCACCCCACCCCCCCCAAAACCAGTGACATGCAGCATTTATAAAGGAAGAATCTGATCATCTTTTATTCCTGTTAGTCATTCAGCATGATAATGGCAGACATGCACCACTGCTGCAGTTATGCTGGAGAAAAGGTAGGTTTTTGACGTGCTGCCAGACACAGTGGGTAGTAAAGACTGGTGGATGGCTATTTCCTCCTGGCGTGAGCAGCTGAATGCAAGCCCTGTTAAAGACAAAAGCAGGACAAAGGAGGAAGAGACTAGACAAATATGATTTGTGTCTGTTTCTGCTCACTTCTAGGTGAGGACTTTCAGATGTAAATACAATAAAGGGAAAATAGAAATAAAAACAGAACAAACTTGTCTGTCAACATGACTTCTATGACAGATTTTTCTTGCTGTTCAGCAATGATTCTAATTCAATTGCTGGCTGCTGTGAAGAAGATGAGATGCCAGAAGCAGAAGCTCTGCAAACCAGAACAAAAAATAATTACTAGTAGAAATGTGCTGCAAATAATTCTCTTGAAAATACAGTTGTATTGGTCTTCTATGTTGCTTATCCCCCAAATATTTTTATTTTCTAATCACTGAATAGAAACACATTTCAACAGTATGAAACTTTGTACCTGATGACATGCCCGAGGAAATGTCTGAACAGTTATATACAACTTAGTATCATTATATTCAGGAGATGTTAAAATCTATTTTCTTGAAAAATCTTCATCAGACAGGCTTTTTGGAAAGAGAAGGGGAGGAGGAAAGCAAGGAGTAGTCTGCTGCTTTTTGCGGGGAAAATTGTTTTGTTTTGGCTGTGTAATTTGTGCCCTAAAATCAACTAACATCTAAGCATGTTTCTGAACCTGTTTCTTTTATCTAACCTGGTCTGTTTCAAACTGGTACCTGGGTGTACTTTAGACTAACAAAACCAGATGAAACAGGAATGCCCTACCTCAATTGTAGTGCTCAGACAAGACAGACTGCCTGTGGTTGTGGCTTGGCTAAGGACTCTGACCAGAGGTTGTAATTAAGGCAGCTGTAGAGCCAGAAATGTGCCAAATTTAGAGCTAGAAAAGCCTTCTATTAAGCAGAAAAAACTGTGTCTCTCATGCGTGGGAGTATGCCTGATGATGGGGAAAGATAAATGCTTGGACCTTTATAATGCTGTAAAACGAAGACATAAGATGGTGAGTAATTGGGAATTGTTCTTTGCATGGCCCAATACAGTTGACTAAGTAGACTGCCAGAAAAGCACCAAAATGCACCAGTATAAGGGGTAGGTTTTATTCTCACTGTTTTCCTGATTGGGCCAGCAGATGGAAATAGAGATGTGATCATTTATCTTCAAAATTGCCCTAGTAATCTGCAGTGTTAGCACAGATTATGTTATAATTGCTAGAATTGGAATAAAAGAGATTGCGGCATCTGTAAAGCTAGTGGTAAATTTAAAGGACATAAAAATCAGCTCCATGTCAGGGGACATTCTCACTAGTATATTACATTTCGTGTACACAAATGTAGTGATGAAAAAGCAGAAGCTTATGACAAACATCATTTGAATTTTATTGTTGAATTTTCTCTGCAGCTGGTCTATAGAACTCACTATAAAATACAGCCTTCACAGCCCACGCTGGTGCAGCGCAATATTGTGCAGAACCCAGCCCGAGACAATGAACTGAATGGCACAGTCCTGTCAACACTACTATGGGACAGGTTTGGTTGTTTTTTTTTTGTTTTTTGTTTTTTTTTTTTTTTTTTTTTTTTTTTTTTTTTTTTTTTTTTTTCTTTTCTTTTTCTT